>JBBMOI010000010.1:252500-547500 GCA_038088405.1 Porites divaricata | reverse complement strand
TTTTGGTGAAGTTCATGAGAAGCCTGGGAATGTTTATTGATTTGAAACTTTAGTCTGGGACTGGTAGAAATTTACTTTGGACATGTAAACCTTTGACATGACTTGTCCGAAGGACAAGGCTGCACATTTTTATTAGAAAAAATAAAGATTAGAAACAGTTGCCTTAACTTAGTTTGCCATTTCCACTGCCAGTCATTTCATTGCTTTTTTACGAGCTCTGTTTTAGGTTTAATTCTAAAATAATATACATTAGACCATTGTGGAAAATGCCTTATCAGTTTTCAAATTTTTTGTCTTGGTTTGTGAAAAGAGCCATGTGGGGAACCCTTTCTCAAGTAAAATTGTGCTGATTGTAGTAATTTGGCTGTAAGTACAGTACGGTGTCCTCTGGCAACTTACATGTACTTGTGCCTTTAGTGCCTGATTAGTAATGGTAACAGGACTGAGTGGAGTCCAATTCGGTCTGTAATCATGCAAGTGATTAACAAAATTGGACGACCACATAGCAGGAGTCCGATTTGTTTAATCACGAGTATGATTACAGACCGAAGTGGACGACACAAAGTTCTGTTACCAATTAATCATAACTTTAACAAAATTTGTAATATAATTAGGCTATTTTTTTAATCAAAACACAAGAAATTCGAAATTTTCTTTTGCTAGCAGTAAAAAAAAGCCATTTAAGCGCGCACATGATGGCGCGTACTGTCCTATTAAACTGTCCAATTAAGGCTGAAATCAGGGCAGTTGATAGCCAATCAGATTTGACAATTTTGTTATAGTTATGATTAAGTGTATTATCATTAGCCTACAAGTACATGTAATCTGTGTAGTTTACTCAAATAATACTTGCTTTCTATTTATCCAGCAGATCAGCCTGATATGGGATGTTGGTGACAGAAAGACCTCTCAAGTCAAACAGGATTAACACAATGTTAAATACAAGCTTTAGCCTTGTAAGGTGGTTCCAGGGCTGTCACTAAGGGCCATAAACCAGGGTTTAAATTGGCTACTTTGAGCCCAATGCTTGGCTATTTTGAGAGGAAACGAAAAGAAAATTTATTGAAACATAAACAACTTCCCACGCTTTCAATATTTCACTCGCTAATTTCATATACCCTACAACTTGCAATCTTAGTGACAGCCTTGTGCATCGAACTTTTACATCAGCAGGTTGTGAAAATGACTTGTTTGGATTTTTTGTCAAATTTGACGGTAAACACTTCTGGGAGTGAAAGGGCTAAGTCAAGAAACCATCAATGTTATACATGTATTAGGCTTTCAGTCTTTTTATTTCTTATCTAAAATTGTTTAAGCTGTTAATTTGAATTGTGCTAAATTATACTAAATATTTTTTTTTTGGAAGAGACCATTTTGGCCCACCTTTACATTAATTTGTGAGTTACAGTTGCTGTTTTTTTTAAATCAAAATTTAACTTCATCAGTTTTCTTGGACCTTACATGTAAATACTAATAATTATTTTAAACTATAAATCATCTTAATTTGGTATAATACTAAGTTAAGATGATTTTTGTTTTCACTTTTCGAGAAGACTGTTTTGACCCATTTGAAAAGTTTATGTACACTGTATCTTCTTATTTAAACCTTTATTTAAGGTGTTGGAAAAATTTTCGTTTTTTCAATTTTTAATGTAATGACAAATATGCTAACAAACATAAATCATGTTATATTCAGAAAATTCAGTTTTAGATGATCAGTTTTTTTTTTTTGACCTTGTAAGATTATTCTTTTTGACACTACACTTAAAGAATGCGATTTGTATTTGCAGCTTATACCATACTTTAACGTTAGTTGAAATTGAATATTTAAAGTTTTCTTGAGATTTCAAGCTTTTCCTTGAATGTGTGGGAAATGTAATTGAATTGAAAGTATTGAATTGTCACTTCTGACACATTTAAAGTGCAGCTAATTAATGGTTAGAAAAAAAACAGTTCCATCAAAAGCAATTTATCACTTTCAGTTACAGCAAGGGGCCCAAAAGTGTGGCCACCTTTGATCTATTCACATTCTTCCATGCAGATTTAATCCAATCAGAAACCAGCTGGAAACTATCCTCGACTTCTGATCGGTTAATATCCGCGTCCGCATGAAAGAATGTGAATTAATTAAAGAAGATCACACTTTTGGGCTCCTTAAGAAAATGTAGTTTTTGGTCACCAAGGGTTTGTAAAGAATCAGTTCGTTACTGTTGGCTTATTCAAAGTTCATCTATTGGTTAAACAATATAACTCCATTAAAGCAAGTTATAACTTAATCATACAAGCAAAATATCTGGCCTAATTGTTTAACTGTGTGTTGAAGTGTTGTTACGTATAATGGTATTTTATTTTGTGTCAAACCTTGAATTGAGGATTGCTCATACAATTATACGTAATGTATATAGGAGTACTCCTCCATGGCTTCAGATTGTAAATACTATGCAGAGATGATGGAGAACCAAAGAAAATAACCGGTATTAAGTAGACAACAAAAATCCAATGTTTGTGTGGAAAATTCAGATATTTGACATGGACAAAAATAAAATCTTGATTGTTCAAAGTTTGGTAAGAAAAATGTACCGATTACCATTATATTTACCGGTATTTTCAAAGTTTCCAGTTTGTTTATGTATATACATATATTTGGCGTAAAGGAGCTTTTATTTTCGCTTTACGCAAGCTTAAAGCAGGGTTTACACAAGCTTTACGCAAAGCGTAAAGCTGTTGCGTAAAGTTTTTGTTTCATTAAGCCAGCTTTATATGTACGCGTAAAGGTGCTGTAAAGCTGAACTTTACGTAGAGTAAAGGAAGCGTAAAGTTGTGTAAAATTAAACTTTACGCTGACTTTATGCCGTCATTACGCTCACGTAAATTTGGTTTTTCATGCTGTGAAACGCGTTACATGAAAGACTCTATCGCGTTTAGAGGCTCGGTCCTGTGGAATGCAGTGACCAACAATTGTAGTGCCCTGACAAAAACATTCCATATCGTGACTTCAGGATAAAACTTAAATCTCTAGTTAATTTTAATGAATTTAGTTTTAAGATAACGTCTGCATCCACTTGTAATTTTAGAAAAGATGACTTTGTATATACTCAAAAAAATTACGCTCACAATTTCTTATTTGTAAATATCCCTGACTTAAGTTCAACGTTCTTTCTGTAAATACCCCTAGTTTTTAGTTTTTTAGTTACTTAGTGATTAGTTAATTGCAAACGACCCCACAAGCTCACGTAGCTTTAACACTCATCGTTTCAAAATAAAGGCTATCTATCTATCTATAGGTAGATAGATAGATAGATAGATAGATAGACAGATGGATAGATAGGTAGGTGGGTAGCTAAGAACCGTAGTTTACGGCACGATAAAAAGATCAGCATTGCTGGTGGGGTCGTGCATACAACAATTACAAGAAAAATAAGGAGTACTGAAAGCAAATGTACACTTAAAAATTAAAAATGTTAAAGTTTTTTCTTGTATTACAGTATCACCGGGATAAAGCGTTTCATTTTCCAGGAAAATTTCTCTTTCTCGTCAAAACAATCACTGACTCAGACAGACTCGGATTAGTTTACTTGAATTTAGTGTTCAGTACAGAGAACGAGGTTATGTTCTGTCTACAGTCTGTGACCCACATCACCACTGATCCACGATTTATTTATTTATTTTATTTTCAAGTTCTTTTTAACCAATCCTCGATCCCTGATTTCTCGATCCTCGATCCTGATTTTCCAGTAAACCTTGAAGTTTTGCTCATTAAGATTATTCTTTTTTTTTTCGACCACTGAAGTGATCAGTTGTTCCAAAATAATCAACACTTTCAAGCTATAGAATTCTTGGACCAACCCGTTCCGGAAAAGCTCGATATGGGATTTCTATTCTGTGGACATGAAGTGCTGCAAGACCCGTATAAACACATCCGCGACACGTTAGGGTGGATTTCCACTGATGCGTTTTTGGCTCCGCACGTTAACGCACGTTAATTTTAATCACGTAAATCAAATAGAGGTATGACATAAAGTACTGAGATTAAACGTCAAATTAAGCGAGATTCTACTTTTCCACTTCCATAATTGTACGTGTGGCCTTTCATACATTGCCTTTATTTTATTTGCGAACGCACTACGCACGTGCGCACTTAAAAATTACGTGACAGTGGATACTTGATATCTCAAGTATTTATGAAGTGCAGCGCGACTTAACATCTTAACAACTGCGAAACTCTATCAATTAAATACGTAAAACAAAGTGAATCTATTTAACTGTACATTTCCTGTAATTGCGACAATATTCTGAGAAACGTAACGCCTTAAAAAGCAACAAAATCCTGAGGATTTCCCAGCTATAATATTTTCTCATCCTGCTTGGGGATATTTCCTTTTTAAAGTGCCTGCATGTCGTGCATAATTACACGAAAATCAAGGACCTCCATTCGAGGATAATTACATCATTGCCAAACTTGTACGCGTCATTACGATTACCTATGGCGTGAGCAGCAAAAAATTTGTTTTTGCCTCTTTTTCTGGGTCACATCCATGAGAAGATGAATTTTTGTCTACTGGCTGAGGAGTCTCCCCTTATTTTGCTTGCTAATTGGTCTGCTGCAGAGGCTATCAGATGTATCAGTTGGAGTAAGTATTCAAGTACTTTCTTTTTTCCCAAACCTTTCAGTACTTTCACGGGTCAATCTCGCATCCATCGACTTGTTACGGTTATAGCTAGTGAATCTATTTGCCCTGTAAACCTATTTCCCATTAAGGTCCTTAACTGTATATTATATTAACCCCTCAGTTCTTTTTATTTTATTTTGCACTGTGTATTGTGTTAGACGTGGCTGCATTGCAGTTTGTTGGTCACTCAATATCAGTGTTTTTTAACTTTTAACATTTTATTTTGCACTGTATTTGTGTTGGATGTGGCTGCATTGCAGTTTGTTGGTCGCTCAATATCAGTGTTTTTAACTTTTAACATTTTACTTTGTACTGTATATTTGTGTTGGACGTGGCTGCATTGCAGTTGTTGGTCGCTCAATATCGGTACTTTTTCTAACAATTTAACTATTAACCAATTTTATTTGTTTTTATACATACAACACTCTTGTATACACACATCCTCCCTCCCCACCTTACCCACTATTGTAGTGGAGACTTGGGAACCCTTTCATTAGGGATTCCATACCACACCTGTAATGGCCACAAAGGTTGCTAGAGGAACTACTGTTTTTTGTTTTTTTGTTTTTTTTGTTTTTGATTTTTTTTCAAAGAAAACAATTATGGTGGGTACCTAACAGTAGGGGTACCATTTTATGTACTAGTCAACTCTTTGAATGGTAAATGGTGTTACAATACTTCCATTCACTCCATTTTTTTTTTTCGAAATTTTATTTTCAACTGATATTCCTTTTGACTCTTTCAGCACTAACTACATTAACTCAAAGATAATATTTTAATTTTCATATCCCACCATTTACACCTAACTTTTAGTTATTTTTTAATAGAATATAGATATATATATTTTTTTCTCTCCAACTTATTCACTCTACTTTGTTTAAATGAATTATATTTAAACTATGCAAGCCTGCATGGAGAGAGATTATTTTGGGAAATTTTGTGTGGAGTCTATCTAATACAACTTTCCTTTTGTGTCTCCTCTCAGTCTTTTACCATTTCTTCAAATTCCTTCTTTCCTGGACTCGACACGGGAATGTCGGGCATATGACCTGGTACCGGGTTAGAAACATTCCTGCTCCGTTGTGCTATGCCCCTGATGATTCACAACTTTTTGGAGCCTTGGTGTCGTTGCATCCATTCGCCCAATGTACCCGGATCTCTGAACCTTTTCTTTCCTACTCTACCATGTTTTCTTTTATCTGGCAATTACCTTTCTCTACTTCCTGGAATTCTACACTGAAAAGTTTTAAGAACGAAGTAATTCAGGATGGGCATTTTTTGTTGTTGTTTTTCCTTGGGGCTTGAATCCCCTGTTGGGTTGGGTCGTTTTCTTGTACACAGAACTACACCATATACAGTGTTACAGGATTTTCTTGAAAAGAATGTCGTTATAATATTTTTCCTTTCAGGATGGTGCTTGTATAGCTCCCAAAGAACCAATGGCGTAAACAATTTATTTAATTTTATTAGTTACAGTATGTAAAAGAATTTTTTAATAAAGGGGCCGCGAAACTCGCAGTGCTTTTATAGGTGTTTTATTTTTTATGCGTAAACTTCATTAGTTTCAGTATCACTCTGTGATGACTTTCAGCAAAATTAGGCCTTAATTTTAGCTTTCCATCAATAGATGTAAGGGTTGATTTTCAAAATTTTCCATTTATTACGTTTCTTTTTCACGACGTTCCTGAACTTTTAAAGCTTTTTTACACTCCTCAGTCTTTTTAATTTCCCTTCATTTTGTGCTATATTGAAATGAAAGCGGTTTTATCTGTTTTGTTGAACCGCTAGTGTCAGATGATGAAGAAATATTTGGAGACTTTTGTAGTGTCGGGTCTCAAGAGACTTAATGTGGGATAATTAGATGCAAAATGAGCGTTAACGCTCTGAGAAAACAGGAACTGGACTTGCATATAGGAGTTTTAAAGAACGAAATAACATTTTAGATGATTATATTCTCTGGTTAGCAATATTTTTTTAACGTCATTTTTACATAGGGTACCCCCCTCTTAGTCAGGTGATCGTTTGGCCAACGCGATTCAGGTTCAGATTCAGATTTAGATTTTTTTTTTTCCAAGAACAGACAGCAAAGTAGCTCAGGCGTTAGAGTTGGTCACTGTCGTATGCATTTAAGAGGAGTAAATGTGTGCATATATTTTTTTCAAGCAAGGGGAAAAAGTGTAAAATCTTAGGTACTTTTCTTAGATTAAAACAATAACAGGTGATACATAATTGTAATAATACACACTTAAAATTTCAGAAACAATGGCATTCTCTTGGAATCGATGTATTATATGTCAGAAAACGACAAAAGAAGAGCTAAGGTGTCCATTAAGAGCTAGTGGAGATAGAGCAGATCCTAAGCTTGTTTATGGTTCATTTATCCAGAATGTCTCGGAATTTAAAGCATTAAATACCCTTCCAGTCCCTCTTTCCCTGCCTCTCGACATAGATGCCGATAATTTGTTCGAGAAAGAAGCTTCATGGCATAAGTCGTGTCATTTACTATTCAGTACGTCTAAGCTTAACAAAGCAAGAGAAAGACTATCACGTAAATCAAACAAAGAACAATTCCTGCCATATGATGATGAGGCCCCAGCTTGCAAAACACGAAGGCTGTCTTCTTACAGAAAAGACGACTGTATATTGTGTGGTCAGGGTGGCCATCTGCATGAAGTTTCTACATTCGCCACTAATGAGAAGCTCCGCCGAATGATAACAGAGCTCCAGGACAGTACGCTTCTGCCTAGAATTTGTGGAGTTGATCTCGTGGCAGCTGATGCAAAATACCACCTCAAATGTATGACAGACCTGCGAAATCGCTGCAGGCAACACATATCTAGAAAACGGCAAGAATCGTGTGAAATGGACGAAGAGAGAATAAAGGAGTCTCAGGCCTTTATCGAGCTGATTGAATAGATAGAGACTTCCGTTGAAAATGACAAGTTGATGTTTTTACTTTCTGAGCTTCATTCTTTATGTGTAAGGCGGCTTGAAACCTTAGGCGTTCAAAAAAATGTAAACAAAACTAGACTTAAAACTTCGTTACTGGAAAACTTCCCAGACGCTCAAGAGCAAAATGATGGCAGAAATGTTGTCATAATATTCCCGCAAGCGATCCAGAGCATGGTCAAAGAAGCAATGCAGCAAGGAGACTTCTCAGAGGATGCTGTGATTTTAGCTAAAGCTTCAGCAATTGTGCGCAAAGACATTTTTAGTCACAAAGGCTTTCAATTTTCTGGAAATTTTACCGAAGACTGCCAAGAATGTTCAGTCCCTGCTAGTCTAAAGTCTTTGTTGTCGATGATATTAACTGGCATAAACATTGAGAATACCGAAGTGCAAGAATCACAGGCATGTTTAACAGTGTGCCAGACAATCTTTTTCAATGCTAAAGAGCGACCAACCACAAAGTCAAAAACTGGACAGACACGGCATACTAAATCTCGGGAAACACCTCTTCCTTTGTACATTGGGTTCAATGTGTATGCAATGACGAGGAGCAAGACACTAATAGCAAAGCTGTATCAGATGGGGCTCTCGGTGTCTTACCAAGGGATCAAAGAATTGGAGGACATGCTTGCTACCTCTATTAGTGAGCGCTTTGAAATGGATGGCTGTGTGGTACCTGCTTGCCTGAGAAAGGGAATTTTTGACAACATAGATCACAATCCATCTTCTACGAAGGCAGCTTCTTCGTTCCATGGCACCGGTATTAGCGTGTTTCAGTTACCAACAACCATAAATCCCGGCGAGGAAGGACTACCAGTAACTTTACCACCTCAAGGAACAGGACACGTGCTTCCGAAGGAATACGCTACGGTTCACCCAGTAGAGCTAGATTCTAGTAAAGCAGTTGTCCCAGTGTGTGTAATGACGGAATCAGTAAGTTGTATGGCTGCAGAGAAACAAACGGAAGTAACTTGGGTGGAGCATTCTCTAGGAAACTTGGAGGAAGTATCCATTTCTTCTAGTGATACAGTGACTTGGGCTGCATATCACGCCTCAACCCAGACTGAAGAGCATCCACCTGCCTTGACCGCGCTACTTCCCCTGTTCTATGAGAAGGCAGCTACCCCAGCGATGTTGAAGCATGGTATGGATGTCTTACGGCAAGCTATAACCTTTCTCAACCCAAATCAGGTTCCTATCATCACCGTTGACCAGCCCCTTTTTGCTTTGGCGAAGTTGGTTCAGTGGAAGTGGCCCGTCTCCCATGGAGAGCAAGCGTATGTCGTCATGCTAGGTGGTCTGCACATTGAACTGAACACACTGGACTACCGCCCTTAGTGAAGCTGAAGTCGCCTCATCTGGTGTGGCGGATTCCTTCCTTAAAGCAACGCATTTAACAAGAACAAGGTAGGGCGAAGTGAGAACAATAATAGTGACTGTGAACACTCACCGGGTGGTCATAAGAATGAGTGATATCAGTAAAGCTTAATTATTAAGCTATTATTTAATTTTTCTGCGAGTGCAAAGTTTAGTGGAGTCTGATGTTTTGTACCAAACGAAACTTGTTGTTAATTGTGCCTAAAATTAGAGAGTTGCTGAGAAAAAACCCCTTTGTTTTGGTCACAATTACAGCTATTTGGGAACGGCAATATGATTACTTTTCAGGCATGCCCATCAAGTTACCGCTCTGGCTCTGAACAAACTAAAGAGAGGGGCATTTTCCCAGTGCTTAGATGAGACATCAATGTCTTCATGGGAGGAAGTGAGGAAGAGGAGAAGCCCGACGTTTCTTTTCTGAGACTCCATCATAGAGTACGAGACACTTGTGTTACTAGTTGTACGTGCACAGCGTCAGCATAACTTCAATTTGTATGTCGAGGCCCTGGAAGATCTAGTACCTTTATTCTTTGCTCTTGATCATGTAAACTATGCACGTTGGACACCTATCCATATACGTGATATGAAGTCTCTTCCACTGAGCATTGCACGGGAGTTCCAGACGCAAGGCCACTGGGTTTTGTCTAAGATAGGGAACAGATTTTCCGCTATCCCCTTTGATCAGGCCCATGAGCAGGAGAACAAGGTGATCAAGAGTGCAGGTGGTGCAGTTGGTCTTACAGAGAACCCTGTAGCCTTTAGGTGAATATAGAAATCTAATAATGAAAATTATGCACCTCATACTGTATTACCAAAAATGTTTAAAAAAAGGTCTTTACATAAAAAAATCATCGAAGAGTTATATTTACGGATTGCAGTATAAATACAGCTGAAAAAATGTATGGAAACACACCACGGTAAAATGAGAAACCATTTATAAAGAAGACTGGTAATACTGAATTAAGTTTTATTTTGTTCCTTTTCCAGACGATGGATGCTTTCAGGCTGAGACAACAAGAATTTTGCATCAATTCGAGGAGCAATATCTATTAAACAGTGAGGAGTCTACTGACCGTACAAATCATGAAATGGGACTAAGTGCACAAAAGACGTTTAAGCAACAAGTGAACAATTTGGCAGATGTGATAAAGAGAATGGGGAATCCTTTCCTTGATGACTTTCCAGAGCTTGTTACTATGGACAGCAGAGATTGCATGGACGATGCTGTTGCCGAGTCAGTGATTAACCTTAGGCAGCTCGGTAAAACACAGTACCAGGAGTATGTGAAGGCAGTCATCAAGGATAGGACGATCTCAATTAGCAGTTCTATCAAGAAAAACAAATTTCCCCTTTTCAGCAAACAACCTTCGCGTACCAAATCGAAGCAGTCGAAGACAATCAAAGCACTGCAAAACAACGTCTCCCTATTTGCTCAACTGTACATTGCTATGCAGAACCGCGATGCAGACCTTGGAGAATTCTTGTGCCACGAGGTACAGTCATTTCCTCCATCATTGTCTGAATTTGGAAATCTTCGTCTCCCAAGTAACAAGTCCGAGCTAGTTAAGTGCATCGTGCAGCCTCGACAGGCCGAGCCTCCAACAGAGTTCGACTGCAAGATATGTGACGGTGCTGTCATTGTTCATTGTCTTCCTGTGACAGGGGTCATCACCTTCGATGACTATGCAGAGAACGTCTTTATCCCTCACATCTGCAATCAGAGTAGCAGAAGAGTGGATGTTGTTTGGGACACCTATGTATGTCATAGCTTGAAAGATTCGACACGTGAAAAGAGGGGAAAGGGCATTCGCCGTAAGGTTTCTGGTGGCACTAAGGTCCCTCCAAACTGGATGCAGTTCCTGCGTGACTCAGTAAACAAAGAATTGTTTACGTTTCTGACGAATAAGGTTGCTGAATGCAACTGGCCGGAAAACAAGACGGTCTACATTACTTCAGGTTTTCAGAATTTTGATATTAACATTTAATTTTTATATAGGATTAATATCATCTTCATTTGAAATGATTTACTACCATTTTCATTTTGTCCTTTAGGGGTTTCTGTGATCTCCATTGGCTCAGACAGATCCATGCCTGAATGCAACCATGAGGAGGCAGACACAAGGATCGTCGTCCATATTCTTCATGCTATTCAAGATAACAAGGCGAAATCAGTACTTGTCAGAACCGTTGATACGGACGTCCTTGTTATTTTGATAGGAAAGTTTCATCATCTCAGAGCAATCCAGCCTGACCTGGACCTGTGGGTGGGGTTTGGAACAGGACGCAATTTCTCATTCATCAGCATGAACACTATCTGTGCTGCACTAGGGGAAACCCGCTCAAGATCTTTACCTGTCTTCCACGCGTTGACTGGCAGTGACACCACCTCCACTTTCTATGGAAAGGGCAAGAGGTCCGCCTGGCGGGCGTGGGAAATGTATCCTGGCATAACGCAGACCTTTGAGTTCCTTGCCAATAACTCATTCCACAAGCTAACAGTTGATTCTGATCATTTCCAGCGCATTGAAAGGTTTATAGTCATCCTGTTTGACAAGTTGAGCCCTTTAAATTCCATAAACAAGACAAGAATGGAACTCTTCTGTAAGAACAACAGAGACATGGACAGGCTTCCACCAACGCAGGTTTACATGACAGTTTCTTTGTAGAGTTTCCGTTTTGGTTTTCATCTTTGAATTTTATCATTTTTAAAACAAAACATGTTTATCCTATTATTCTCGAAAGGATGCCCTTCTTCAACATGTCAACCGCTCAATCTACCAAGCTGGAATCTGGACAACCAGTGTTGACTCACAGCAGATAGTACCATCCCCTGAAGAGTTCTCCTGGAAAAAAGAGGACGGTGCATGGGTTCCGAAGTGGATAAGCATCCCTGAAGTATCAAAAGCATGCAGAGAGCTCATTCGGTGTACTTGCAAAGGAGTATGCAAGAGATGCAAGTGTTTCAAAGCGTCGTTGGAGTGCACACCACTTTGTAATTGTAATTGTGTGAACACTGTAGATAACTCCTGAACAGTCGTTTATTATTAGCAGAACAGTTAAACAATGCAAAAATTTAAGATATCATTTTGATTGTGCAAAGCTGGCACTATGTCCATTAAGGCTCATGTCAAATTTTCGCACTCCTTGGAAATCAGCAATGTGTACTTGGAAGATGACCGAGTGGAGATTGGGTTCTATTGTTTAGGATGTGATTCCGTTGAGACCTAAATGTTAGATTATAACGATCACAATTTTGAAAGATGACTTTAAGATCTAACTTTTAAACGGATATGTAACAGGAAGCGGCCTGTATGTAATTATCATTGGCCAGTCTTGGCAATGACAATAAACGTGGCCGCACTTACAGAGAGGAGACTGGGCACCAGATAGTTTGTTCGTTAAACTAACGTAAATAGCTTAGTAATTACTTAAAATCACCAATTTCTCTTTAAAAAATCCATTCTCATGTTTGTTCAAGCCCAAATTACATGAAAAGAACACCTGCCACATCCTACCACAGGAAGCCCAATTGGCTATCACAGGTAAAATTTAAACACCCGATTTATCCTTAACTAGAAACTTTTGCAATGGGCACCCCCTCCAGTATTGATCAGTAAGTGCTAAAGAAGCTCTGTGCCAAATTTGTTGCTTTTGTCACTTCTGTAACGATCCGGTCCTTTTTTTGCACTAAGAGACCTGACTATCTGTTGTTCAACCATTTTCGTTTTCATTCAGCTGGGATAAATTCGTTCCCAGATTCCTCTCATTTTGTACGTCATCATGCTGACGATTACCTATGGCGTGAGCAGCAAAAAATTTGTTTTTGCCTCTTTTTCTGGGTCACATCCATGAGAAGATGAATTTTTGTCTACTGGCTGAGGAGTCTCCCCTTATTTTGCTTGCTAATTGGTCTGCTGCAGAGGCTATCAGATGTATCAGTTGGAGTAAGTATTCAAGTACTTTCTTTTTTCCCAAACCTTTCAGTACTTTCACGGGTCAATCTCGCATCCATCGACTTGTTACGGTTATAGCTAGTGAATCTATTTGCCCTGTAAACCTATTTCCCATTAAGGTCCTTAACTGTATATTATATTAACCCCTCAGTTCTTTTTATTTTATTTTGCACTGTGTATTGTGTTAGACGTGGCTGCATTGCAGTTTGTTGGTCACTCAATATCAGTGTCTTTTAACTTTTAACATTTTATTTTGCACTGTATTTGTGTTGGATGTGGCTGCATTGCAGTTTGTTGGTCGCTCAATATCAGTGTTTTTAACTTTTAACATTTTACTTTGTACTGTATATTTGTGTTGGACGTGGCTGCATTGCAGTTGTTGGTCGCTCAATATCGGTACTTTTTCTAACAATTTAACTATTAACCAATTTTATTTGTTTTTATACATACAACACTCTTGTATACACACATCCTCCCTCCCCACCTTACCCACTATTGTAGTGGAGACTTGGGAACCCTTTCATTAGGGATTCCATACCACACCTGTAATGGCCACAAAGGTTGCTAGAGGAACTACTGTTTTTTGTTTTTTTGTTTTTTTTGTTTTTGATTTTTTTTCAAAGAAAACAATTATGGTGGGTACCTAACAGTAGGGGTACCATTTTATGTACTAGTCAACTCTTTGAATGGTAAATGGTGTTACAATACTTCCATTCACTCCATTTTTTTTTTTCGAAATTTTATTTTCAACTGATATTCCTTTTGACTCTTTCAGCACTAACTACATTAACTCAAAGATAATATTTTAATTTTCATATCCCACCATTTACACCTAACTTTTAGTTATTTTTTAATAGAATATAGATATATATATTTTTTTCTCTCCAACTTATTCACTCTACTTTGTTTAAATGAATTATATTTAAACTATGCAAGCCTGCATGGAGAGAGATTATTTTGGGAAATTTTGTGTGGAGTCTATCTAATACAACTTTCCTTTTGTGTCTCCTCTCAGTCTTTTATCATTTCTTCAAATTCCTTCTTTCCTGGACTCGACACGGGAATGTCGGGCATATGACCTGGTACCGGGTTAGAAACATTCCTGCTCCGTTGTGCTATGCCCCTGATGATTCACAACTTTTTGGAGCCTTGGTGTCGTTGCATCCATTCGCCCAATGTACCCGGATCTCTGAACCTTTTCTTTCCTACTCTACCATGTTTTCTTTTATCTGGCAATTACCTTTCTCTACTTCCTGGAATTCTACACTGAAAAGTTTTAAGAACGAAGTAATTCAGGATGGGCATTTTTTGTTGTTGTTTTTCCTTGGGGCTTGAATCCCCTGTTGGGTTGGGTCGTTTTCTTGTACACAGAACTACACCATATACAGTGTTACAGGATTTTCTTGAAAAGAATGTCGTTATAATATTTTTCCTTTCAGGATGGTGCTTGTATAGCTCCCAAAGAACCAATGGCGTAAACAATTTATTTAATTTTATTAGTTACAGTATGTAAAAGAATTTTTTAATAAAGGGGCCGCGAAACTCGCAGTGCTTTTATAGGTGTTTTATTTTTTATGCGTAAACTTCATTAGTTTCAGTATCACTCTGTGATGACTTTCAGCAAAATTAGGCCTTAATTTTAGCTTTCCATCAATAGATGTAAGGGTTGATTTTCAAAATTTTCCATTTATTACGTTTCTTTTTCACGACGTTCCTGAACTTTTAAAGCTTTTTTACACTCCTCAGTCTTTTTAATTTCCCTTCATTTTGTGCTATATTGAAATGAAAGCGGTTTTATCTGTTTTGTTGAACCGCTAGTGTCAGATGATGAAGAAATATTTGGAGACTTTTGTAGTGTCGGGTCTCAAGAGACTTAATGTGGGATAATTAGATGCAAAATGAGCGTTAACGCTCTGAGAAAACAGGAACTGGACTTGCATATAGGAGTTTTAAAGAACGAAATAACATTTTAGATGATTATATTCTCTGGTTAGCAATATTTTTTTAACGTCATTTTTACATAGGGTACCCCCCTCTTAGTCAGGTGATCGTTTGGCCAACGCGATTCAGGTTCAGATTCCGATTTAGATTTTTTTTTTTCCAAGAACAGACAGCAAAGTAGCTCAGGCGTTAGAGTTGGTCACTGTCGTATGCATTTAAGAGGAGTAAATGTGTGCATATATTTTTTTCAAGCAAGGGGAAAAAGTGTAAAATCTTACGTACTTTTCTTAGATTAAAACAATAACAGGTGATACATAATTGTAATAATACACACTTAAAATTTCAGAAACAATGGCATTCTCTTGGAATCGATGTATTATATGTCAGAAAACGACAAAAGAAGAGCTAAGGTGTCCATTAAGAGCTAGTGGAGATAGAGCAGATCCTAAGCTTGTTTATGGTTCATTTATCCAGAATGTCTCGGAATTTAAAGCATTAAATACCCTTCCAGTCCCTCTTTCCCTGCCTCTCGACATAGATGCCGATAATTTGTTCGAGAAAGAAGCTTCATGGCATAAGTCGTGTCATTTACTATTCAGTACGTCTAAGCTTAACAAAGCAAGAGAAAGACTATCACGTAAATCAAACAAAGAACAATTCCTGCCATATGATGATGAGGCCCCAGCTTGCAAAACACGAAGGCTGTCTTCTTACAGAAAAGACGACTGTATATTGTGTGGTCAGGGTGGCCATCTGCATGAAGTTTCTACATTCGCCACTAATGAGAAGCTCCGCCGAATGATAACAGAGCTCCAGGACAGTACGCTTCTGCCTAGAATTTGTGGAGTTGATCTCGTGGCAGCTGATGCAAAATACCACCTCAAATGTATGACAGACCTGCGAAATCGCTGCAGGCAACACATATCTAGAAAACGGCAAGAATCGTGTGAAATGGACGAAGAGAGAATAAAGGAGTCTCAGGCCTTTATCGAGCTGATTGAATAGATAGAGACTTCCGTTGAAAATGACAAGTTGATGTTTTTACTTTCTGAGCTTCATTCTTTATGTGTAAGGCGGCTTGAAACCTTAGGCGTTCAAAAAAATGTAAACAAAACTAGACTTAAAACTTCGTTACTGGAAAACTTCCCAGACGCTCAAGAGCAAAATGATGGCAGAAATGTTGTCATAATATTCCCGCAAGCGATCCAGAGCATGGTCAAAGAAGCAATGCAGCAAGGAGACTTCTCAGAGGATGCTGTGATTTTAGCTAAAGCTTCAGCAATTGTGCGCAAAGACATTTTTAGTCACAAAGGCTTTCAATTTTCTGGAAATTTTACTGAAGACTGCCAAGAATGTTCAGTCCCTGCTAGTCTAAAGTCTTTGTTGTCGATGATATTAACTGGCATAAACATTGAGAATACCGAAGTGCAAGAATCACAGGCATGTTTAACAGTGTGCCAGACAATCTTTTTCAATGCTAAAGAGCGACCAACCACAAAGTCAAAAACTGGACAGACACGGCATACTAAATCTCGGGAACCACCTCTTCCTTTGTACATTGGGTTCAATGTGTATGCAATGACGAGGAGCAAGACACTAATAGCAAAGCTGTATCAGATGGGGCTCTCGGTGTCTTACCAAGGGATCAAAGAATTGGAGGACATGCTTGCTACCTCTATTAGTGAGCGCTTTGAAATGGATGGCTGTGTGGTACCTGCTTGCCTGAGAAAGGGAATTTTTGACAACATAGATCACAATCCATCTTCTACGAAGGCAGCTTCTTCGTTCCATGGCACCGGTATTAGCGTGTTTCAGTTACCAACAACCATAAATCCCGGCGAGGAAGGACTACCAGTAACTTTACCACCTCAAGGAACAGGACACGTGCTTCCGAAGGAATACGCTACGGTTCACCCAGTAGAGCTAGATTCTAGTAAAGCAGTTGTCCCAGTGTGTGTAATGACGGAATCAGTAAGTTGTATGGCTGCAGAGAAACAAACGGAAGTAACTTGGGTGGAGCATTCTCTAGGAAACTTGGAGGAAGTATCCATTTCTTCTAGTGATACAGTGACTTGGGCTGCATATCACGCCTCAACCCAGACTGAAGAGCATCCACCTGCCTTGACCGCGCTACTTCCCCTGTTCTATGAGAAGGCAGCTACCCCAGCGATGTTGAAGCATGGTATGGATGTCTTACGGCAAGCTATAACCTTTCTCAACCCAAATCAGGTTCCTATCATCACCGTTGACCAGCCCCTTTTTGCTTTGGCGAAGTTGGTTCAGTGGAAGTGGCCCGTCTCCCATGGAGAGCAAGCGTATGTCGTCATGCTAGGTGGTCTGCACATTGAACTGAACACACTGGACTACCGCCCTTAGTGAAGCTGAAGTCGCCTCATCTGGTGTGGCGGATTCCTTCCTTAAAGCAACGCATTTAACAAGAACAAGGTAGGGCGAAGTGAGAACAATAATAGTGACTGTGAACACTCACCGGGTGGTCATAAGAATGAGTGATATCAGTAAAGCTTAATTATTAAGCTATTATTTAATTTTTCTGCGAGTGCAAAGTTTAGTGGAGTCTGATGTTTTGTACCAAACGAAACTTGTTGTTAATTGTGCCTAAAATTAGAGAGTTGCTGAGAAAAAACCCCTTTGTTTTGGTCACAATTACAGCTATTTGGGAACGGCAATATGATTACTTTTCAGGCATGCCCATCAAGTTACCGCTCTGGCTCTGAACAAACTAAAGAGAGGGGCATTTTCCCAGTGCTTAGATGAGACATCAATGTCTTCATGGGAGGAAGTGAGGAAGAGGAGAAGCCCGACGTTTCTTTTCTGAGACTCCATCATAGAGTACGAGACACTTGTGTTACTAGTTGTACGTGCACAGCGTCAGCATAACTTCAATTTGTATGTCGAGGCCCTGGAAGATCTAGTACCTTTATTCTTTGCTCTTGATCATGTAAACTATGCACGTTGGACACCTATCCATATACGTGATATGAAGTCTCTTCCACTGAGCATTGCACGGGAGTTCCAGACGCAAGGCCACTGGGTTTTGTCTAAGATAGGGAACAGATTTTCCGCTATCCCCTTTGATCAGGCCCATGAGCAGGAGAACAAGGTGATCAAGAGTGCAGGTGGTGCAGTTGGTCTTACAGAGAACCCTGTAGCCTTCAGGTGAATATAGAAATCTAATAATGAAAATTATGCACCTCATACTGTATTACCAAAAATGTTTAAAAAAAGGTCTTTACATAAAAAAATCATCGAAGAGTTATATTTACGGATTGCAGTATAAATACAGCTGAAAAAATGTATGGAAACACACCACGGTAAAATGAGAGACCATTTATAAAGAAGACTGGTAATACTGAATTAAGTTTTATTTTGTTCCTTTTCCAGACGATGGATGCTTTCAGGCTGAGACAACAAGAATTTTGCATCAATTCGAGGAGCAATATCTATTAAACAGTGAGGAGTCTACTGACCGTACAAATCATGAAATGGGACTAAGTGCACAAAAGACGTTTAAGCAACAAGTGAACAATTTGGCAGATGTGATAAAGAGAATGGGGAATCCTTTCCTTGATGACTTTCCAGAGCTTGTTACTATGGACAGCAGAGATTGCATGGACGATGCTGTTGCCGAGTCAGTGATTAACCTTAGGCAGCTCGGTAAAACACAGTACCAGGAGTATGTGAAGGCAGTCATCAAGGATAGGACGATCTCAATTAGCAGTTCTATCAAGAAAAACAAATTTCCCCTTTTCAGCAAACAACCTTCGCGTACCAAATCGAAGCAGTCGAAGACAATCAAAGCACTGCAAAACAACGTCTCCCTATTTGCTCAACTGTACATTGCTATGCAGAACCGCGATGCAGACCTTGGAGAATTCTTGTGCCACGAGGTACAGTCATTTCCTCCATCATTGTCTGAATTTGGAAATCTTCGTCTCCCAAGTAACAAGTCCGAGCTAGTTAAGTGCATCGTGCAGCCTCGACAGGCCAAGCCTCCAACAGAGTTCGACTGCAAGATATGTGACGGTGCTGTCATTGTTCATTGTCTTCCTGTGACAGGGGTCATCACCTTCGATGACTATGCAGAGAACGTCTTTATCCCTCACATCTGCAATCAGAGTAGCAGAAGAGTGGATGTTGTTTGGGACACCTATGTATGTCATAGCTTGAAAGATTCGACACGTGAAAAGAGGGGAAAGGGCATTCGCCGTAAGGTTTCTGGTGGCACTAAGGTCCCTCCAAACTGGATGCAGTTCCTGCGTGACTCAGTAAACAAAGAATTGTTTACGTTTCTGACGAATAAGGTTGCTGAATGCAACTGGCCGGAAAACAAGACGGTCTACATTACTTCAGGTTTTCAGAATTTTGATATTAACATTTAATTTTTATATAGGATTAATATCATCTTTATTTGAAATGATTTACTACCATTTTCATTTTGTCCTTTAGGGCTTTCTGTGATCTCCATTGGCTCAGACAGATCCATGCCTGAATGCAACCATGAGGAGGCAGACACAAGGATCGTCGTCCATATTCTTCATGCTATTCAAGATAACAAGGCGAAATCAGTACTTGTCAGAACCGTTGATACGGACGTCCTTGTTATTTTGATAGGAAAGTTTCATCATCTCAGAGCAATCCAGCCTGACCTGGACCTGTGGGTGGGGTTTGGAACAGGACGCAATTTCTCATTCATCAGCATGAACACTATCTGTGCTGCACTAGGGGAAACCCGCTCAAGATCTTTACCTGTCTTCCACGCGTTGACTGGCAGTGACACCACCTCCACTTTCTATGGAAAGGGCAAGAGGTCCGCCTGGCGGGCGTGGGAAATGTATCCTGGCATAACGCAGACCTTTGAGTTCCTTGCCAATAACTCATTCCACAAGCTAACAGTTGATTCTGATCATTTCCAGCGCATTGAAAGGTTTATAGTCATCCTGTTTGACAAGTTGAGCCCTTTAAATTCCATAAACAAGACAAGAATGGAACTCTTCTGTAAGAACAACAGAGACATGGACAGGCTTCCACCAACGCAGGTTTACATGACAGTTTCTTTGTAGAGTTTCCGTTTTGGTTTTCATCTTTGAATTTTATCATTTTTAAAACAAAACATGTTTATCCTATTATTCTCGAAAGGATGCCCTTCTTCAACATGTCAACCGCTCAATCTACCAAGCTGGAATCTGGACAACCAGTGTTGACTCACAGCAGATAGTACCATCCCCTGAAGAGTTCTCCTGGAAAAAAGAGGACGGTGCATGGGTTCCGAAGTGGATAAGCATCCCTGAAGTATCAAAAGCATGCAGAGAGCTCATTCGGTGTACTTGCAAAGGAGTATGCAAGAGATGCAAGTGTTTCAAAGCGTCGTTGGAGTGCACACCACTTTGTAATTGTAATTGTGTGAACACTGTAGATAACTCCTGAACAGTCGTTTATTATTAGCAGAACAGTTAAACAATGCAAAAATTTAAGACATCATTTTGATTGTGCAAAGCTGGCACTTTGTCCATTAAGGCTCATGTCAAATTTTCGCACTCCTTGGAAATCAGCAATGTGTACTTGGAAGATGACCGAGTAGAGATTGGGTTCTATTGTTTAGGATGTGATTCCGTTGAGACCTAAATGTTAGATTATAACGATCACAATTTTGAAAGATGACTTTAAGATCTAACTTTTAAACGGATATGTAACAGGAAGCGGCCTGTATGTAATTATCATTGGCCAGTCTTGGCAATGACAATAAACGTGGCCGCACTTACAGAGAGGAGACTGGGCACCAGATAGTTTGTTCGTTAAACTAACGTAAATAGCTTAGTAATTACTTAAAATCACCAATTTCTCTTTAAAAAATCCATTCTCATGTTTGTTCAAGCCCAAATTACATGAAAAGAACACCTGCCACATCCTACCACAGGAAGCCCAATTGGCTATCACAGGTAAAATTTAAACACCCGATTTATCCTTAACTAGAAACTTTTGCAATGGGCACCCCCTCCAGTATTGATCAGTAAGTGCTAAAGAAGCTCTGTGCCAAATTTGTTGCTTTTGTCACTTCTGTAACGATCCGGTCCTTTTTTTTGCACTGAGAGACCTGACTATCTGTTGTTCAACCATTTTCGTTTTCATTCAGCTGGGATAAATTCGTTCCCAGATTCCTCTCATTTTGTACGTCATCATGCTGACGATTACCTATGGCGTGAGCAGCAAAAAATTTGTTTTTGCCTCTTTTTCTGGGTCACATCCATGAGAAGATGAATTTTTGTCTACTGGCTGAGGAGTCTCCCCTTATTTTGCTTGCTAATTGGTCTGCTGCAGAGGCTATCAGATGTATCAGTTGGAGTAAGTATTCAAGTACTTTCTTTTTTCCAAAACCTTTCAGTACTTTCACGGGTCAATCTCGCATCCATCGACTTGTTACGGTTATAGCTAGTGAATCTATTTGCCCTGTAAACCTATTTCCCATTAAGGTCCTTAACGGTATATTATATTAACCCCTCAGTTCTTTTTATTTTATTTTGCACTGTGTATTGTGTTAGACGTGGCTGCATTGCAGTTTGTTGGTCACTCAATATCAGTGTTTTTTAACTTTTAACATTTTACTTTGCACTGTATTTGTGTTGGATGTGGCTGCATTGCAGTTTGTTGGTCGCTCAATATCAGTGTTTTTAACTTTTAACATTTTACTTTGTACTGTATATTTGTGTTGGACGTGGCTGCATTGCAGTTGTTGGTCGCTCAATATCGGTACTTTTTCTAACAATTTAACTATTAACCAATTTTATTTGTTTTTATACATACAACACTCTTGTATACACACATCCTCCCTCCCCACCTTACCCACTATTGTAGTGGAGACTTGGGAACCCTTTCATTAGGGATTCCATACCACACCTGTAATGGCCACAAAGGTTGCTAGAGGAACTACTGTTT
The DNA here is from genome assembly GCA_038088405.1 of Porites divaricata. Lineage (NCBI taxonomy): Eukaryota > Metazoa > Cnidaria > Anthozoa > Scleractinia > Poritidae > Porites > Porites divaricata. The sequence continues at coordinate 525,659 of JBBMOI010000010.1, read as the reverse complement.
TTTGTTTTTTTGTTTTTTTTGGTTTTGATTTTTTTTCAAAGAAAACAATTATGGTGGGTACCTAACAGTAGGGGTACCATTTTATGTACTAGTCAACTCTTTGAATGGTAAATGGTGTTACAATACTTCCATTCACTCCATTTTTTTTTTTCGAAATTTTATTTTCAACTGATATTCCTTTTGACTCTTTCAGCACTAACTACATTAACTCAAAGATAATATTTTAATTTTCATATCCCACCATTTACACCTAACTTTTAGTTATTTTTTAATAGAATATAGATATATATATTTTTTTCTCTCCAACTTATTCACTCTACTTTGTTTAAATGAATTATATTTAAACTATGCAAGCCTGCATGGAGAGAGATTATTTTGGGAAATTTTGTGTGGAGTCTATCTAATACAACTTTCCTTTTGTGTCTCCTCTGTGAACATATCTCCAATGCTAGGGATCTTCACTTGTTAAATCTTTCTTCCACTGTTTCAATATCATGAAGTCCCCAAATTCACTTTTGCTTTTTTGTTCCCTTTTTCTTTTTGTTTCAAATTTTCCAAAGATGCTAACTGGTACAGTGGAACTCTGCTCTCAAATATCTGCTTCATACAGGCGCAGACAGTTTTGGTTAATTGTCCTGATGAAACACTCATATCTTGTCTGTAAAATTAACCTGCTTATGCGCACAGGTTAATATGGACAACTGACACCTTTTTTTACCCAAAACACAAAATATACATTCTCATATTACCTCAACCTTGCTTTATGGACACTGGTTATTTGCGAACTGTGTGTGATTAATTTTCTTACCAGTGCAGTGTGCAAAGGAAGTAGTGTCCGGTAGCCCTGAGGTTAGTGAATTTTGCCATTGGGCTGCCAAATTCTGTTCTTAACTTGCCTGATGGGGAAGTGAAGTATTTTGGGAATTCAAATTACAGAAGAACTGTGAAATCAATTCTGCTCATCAAAAAGTTTTGGGACCTAATTTAAATAACGTTTGGGCTAGCACATTCTTAACCTACATCTTGCCGAAGTGGCAAGCTGTAAAACTGAGTTTCTTTGCATCCTTTCAGCGAAAACTTAAACAATCCCAGCTGAAATCTTTTAAATAGTTATGTCTAATGTGCAGTCCACCTGGCTGAGTCGGAAACTAAAAGGGTCAGTTTAAAGCTGCTGTATTTTAAGGCAAATACATTTTGAAGTTTTTATTTTAACCATGATAAATGATATGAGGTATCTTTAGAAATAACTTGTACTTCACTTACACTACGAATTTAAGCAACGTTTTCTCCATAGCCTTGTAAACATGTGTATGTGAGGGTTTTTTTTCTGACAGCCCCCTTCAATGTGGACATATCCTCCATAGCATACCCTCTTGGTGTCCATATCAAACAGGTGGTACTGTATTACTCTCTTTAGGTCGAAGGGTTCATACTGAAGGCCTCACTTTTTTAAAGGCACGTTATGGTATTAAATTTCAAAACGTTTGATTTTAGGAGTTGCACTTACCCTGTGGAGCAACCCATTATGTAAAGAGTTGTGTCCTGTGAGAGCTAGTATCCGCTTCATCTAGTCCATCGAGAACTAAAAGAACCTTGGACTGATTTTCACGAATGAATTTAAAGAAGTATTCCTTAGCTTGATCGTCCATTTCCTCGGGGAGAATATGGTCATCAATAGCTTTCCAGATGTCAGATTTAATTTCGTGACATTTGAGAAGCAGTAGGACTTCAATCTCTGGAAAAGACGGGTCCCATTCGTTCTGCTTAGTAGCCCAATCATACGCCAGCTTTTGACAATACGTAGTTTTTCCCATACCAGGATCTCCTTCGATCAAGACTGTTCGCGGCCTTTGGCCTTTCGCGTGCGCCTTAAAGATAGCAGTCATATTGGTTATATCGTTATATCGTCAGTAAGTAGTCCTGCAGTTTTTTCTTTGCCCAAGATTTTTAATCTGGTGAAAATACCATTGATATGAAAGCTAAACTCGTCTAACCAAGGGACACACAGAAGGCGTTGATCACGTGTTTCGTAGAGCTGACGGATCTTTCTGATTTTGTTATCCCTTGTAACTTTCAAGATATTCGTAGTGGTTACCTCTTTCCAAGGATTTGCAAAAACAACCTCACATCTTTGCGAAACAGTGCTCGTGGTGTTACCTCCTACAGGAAAACATTTGTTGAGGTATAAATAAATAATAATTTTGATAATTATATATAAAAATTTACTAAAAATCTGCTTCTGCCACCGCTTGCTGCTTGAGTTGGGTGTATTTGTAGACACCCGTAACAGACAGTTATCAGGTAGAGATAGTTGAATTCAAATACTTCTAATTGCTTCAATGTCAACCTCATTTTTTCAAGATGTCCAAGGTTCTCTTTGAGAAGGAATTCACCACCCACAGCATGCGAAGATCAGCAGCTCGATGGGCAGCCCGTTGTGGGGCAGATGATAGTACTATCAAAAGAGCGGGAAGATGGTACGTATTTTCTTTTGTCCCCAAACAGGACAACAGCAAAATTTCATTTTTAAGTAACCATAATTTTGTGAGGGTAAGGGTGTGGTACATTCATGAGGCAATTGTCTCGTGCTTATCTAAATATTCTGAAATGTTTCTTTCATAGACTCTGCAATATTTTCATATTGATAGACTATAGTGCACATATGCATGTAATATTATACTGATAGAACTGTCCATGTATTTATTTCTTATGCATTGGAAAAAAAGGGTTTTATAATCAGTTTTGATTTTTCACAGTTTCCACAGAAACTGTATTTAACATCATTTCTTGTAAGTTAGTAAGAAAACTGAGCGGTGGTTAGGTTCAAACCTAAGAGAGTCTATTACTCTTAACTAGTCGTTGCTTGTCATTAAATCAGTTAATTCCCGCAGCAAGCCGCTAAAATCGCAGGTTTCCAGACTTCACAAAACTTTGCTCTCTCTAGAGAACTATTTTTGGGATATAGCTATCACGTCAATTCGAACAAGGTTAGAGTGGAAATGCTTATCAGATCGGCTGATGAATGGCTACTGTGGGCAGTTATTGGGGGAAAAAAAATGGCACTGCTTTCTATTCTGTGCAGTTTACTAGGTCATCGACTCATTCACTTGTTTCATTGAAAGATGTGTATATGTACTGAAAGTGTAATAGTTTTGACTTAAACAACTAATTCTAACATTGTTTCATTTTAGGAAATCAAGTGCTTTCGAACTGTACACTCAGGATGCCAGAGCCGAGATTATTAAAGAACAACACGATGGAAATGTGCTGTTTGACCATAAATTGTGGATGTTCAAACCTTTACGACAGTCAGGGGCACCCAACGACAATTTTCGGAAAAGACCTGTTCGGAAGACGAGTTGAAATCTAGAATTTTCGGAACATTTGTTGTACAATTTCTTGCTTGCCTGCCTCTCTTAGGATTTTCGAACATCTAAAAAATGGTATAATTGCCTATTTTTAACGGATTCTTACCCTAAAAAGGTCCCCTAGAATTTTCGGGAGCCTTTTTTCGGGCTGAAATTTTCGAAAAGGTAAGTTTTGATCCCTATAATTTTCGGATCACTTGACTTTCAGCTAGGAAATCCGAACAGATGAAAAATTTTTAGGGGATAAAAATATGCCTATATCTATCATTTAAATACTAAAATCCTTTCAACAATGCTATGTTTAAGTGGTTTTGAACTATATCCTCGTTGGATGCCCCTGGATAGTATCAATCAATCAAGTCTAGAGTTTTTAAACCTCTTCAGGAAGCAGCTCAGTTTTCCCGTCTTTTTTATAGATGATCTAAATAAGTCAATCCTGTGTGGACTACATGAAATTGTGTGTTTGACAAATGCAACGCAGTCGGCTGCCGAAAAGAACCGTTGGTCATGCAATTGACCAGGATTTCCTATACGGACAAACCACGGATGGTCCAAATGATTTCTCTTATGTTGTTTATTCTAGCCTCCAAGAAATGACGTGTTGTACATTTGTGTTACACACGAAACGATAGTGATCCTAAATGAAACTTCACTAAATTTTAGATAGAATTATTAACAGAATTAAGTCTAGTGCGTAGCTCGGAAAGGTTTATCTAGGAAATATAAGTTACGGAAACATTTTAATTTTTGTCTGCCAATAAAGCCGCGATGTAGGGTACGGGTAGCCAGAATTTCAGCCGATTACTTTCAGTCTGAGGGAGTAAAACGACTCGAAATAATCGGATGAAATTCATGCTAAGGTAAGGGTAAGTTTTGAAAGCACAGTTTAATGTGATCAAACCTGTACGAAGGCATAAGCTCACTTATTTTACCTGAGAATTATTATTCAAATTGAATTATAATATAAGAAGGAAAAACTGGAAGGAAATGAGAACAAATACTAACCGAAAAAAAGAAATAACGAGCGGAAATAATCAACTTATTAATGCATGAAAGTGTGGTTTGTTTAACCTGAATAAGGGTAACTGCAAGTGCAGAACTGCAAATCTACCGAACAAAATTCAGCGTACAACTACGTAATCTAGATTGTTGCAAACAATAGAAAACACAACGAAAGGGAAACCGAGCAAATCCTTTTACAAAGTTTATGAAGGCCATATTGCCAATCATACAACGTTTCATTTTTGGGATCTCACTTAGATGATCACTTCATGGTGAAACTTTGAGTATATTCTCTGTCGCGTTTTTCCGGACTGATTTGCTTGTTTTTCCTGTTTTTTCTTTTTCTTTCTTTGCTTAGATAATAAAATTCACTCTTTAGTCCCTCTCTGGAGAAGCTCATGGTGGCCCATATTATCAAAGGAGAATTAATCACCTGTTGCTTTCGCTCCTTTTCTAAACAATGTGATGCCACTACATCTGGGTCTGAAAAAAAAAACCGCATTGTGGTGCGTATGGGAAAAGAGCTGAACCGGTTAGGAGCACGTAGGTGACAGTTGACGTCCATCATTGTCGGGAGTGTTCGACAAAAGTAACAGACTAACCTGTTGTTGAACGTTAAACCCTATGGCAAGATAAAAGTAAGATCGAACCACCATGTGTGACCACCTCCGACTTCAATGATTACCTCCCAAAAGTGCGATTATTTATCGAAAAGACCCTGAAAATTTCCGAATCAAACCAATACATTTGGAAATGGCCACCTCTTTGAATTATGTTTGTAAAATTTTCCATTGTTTATCTCCCTATAAGCGACCATTCAGGAATAGTTTGATCTCTATGTTCGCTGTATGTACTACACGACTCAGAGTATGAGAACTTTTCGTGACAAGATGAAACTACGCATATCATATAGTATAAATTACATGCAATGAATTCTCCATTGAGTGTCTCAAAACCCAAAACTTGGCTCGTTGCACCACAGGTGTTGCAGTGTCAAAAGCTAAGCCTCGTTCCCTTCACTTCGTTCACGTCTACTTCCGGGTACGAAGTATACCGTGTTTTTCTTGATTTTGATATCAAACACGAGTTGTAAAGTATATCTTTGGCATATTGGAAGATTTATCTCGAGTGACTTGGTATTCCACTAACACCCGTTGCCGACCGTGAAAGATATGCTTGTACAAAAGCCCTAGCCTGTAGATAGACGTTGTTTTACTCTTCTTTACCCTTGCGCTGGCGGTCGATAGAACCTCCACGGTTTTTATGTTTTATCACGCGCACTTGACGGACTTCGAAGAGAAAATAGAGAATCTATGAAAAGGATACACAAGCAATTACTCCAGAGAGAAAATCGCCCATTTTAAGCCTACTAAACTGCTTTTTCACAGACTAATTTATTTTTTTGTGCATACTGCTAACTTAAGAATACAAAATATTACACTTTCTCACTAAACTGGCACTTGACTACCGTATTTCCTCAAATAATAGCCGTCCTGCGATTAATCGCCTCCCTCGAATAATCGCCCACGCCCTCTCGTCGCCTCCTCTTTCTTTTTCCCCCTCTCTGTCAAGTTGAAGTGGGAACTATTCAAGCTCTGAACAAGGAACCAAATTTGAACACTTACAAAGCCCATGTTCAGTATATTTGATGTGATAGCTTTTTGATTTAAAGGGATAATAGGACAAAATATTTAGGGCACGACTTCCAGTGAACAATATTAATCGCATTCCCTCCCATAATCGGGCCCCGCTATTATTCCAGGAAATACGGCAAGTGGTCTCTATTATATATTTGCAGACGACATCTTATGACTGATTTGAATGTTAAAATTGGTACTAAAACCATTCTAAACATAAAGTTCTCGTTAAAAGGCTGTTGCATAAAAACATGACGTTGCGATGAAAAGGGGAAGAGAAGCCATGTGAAATTTCTGATCATCGGTTAGATCCTCATTCCAGATTGAGTCTTCTCATAAGAAAGAGAGAAGAGTTTGCGATTGCATCAAAGTTACTTGGGTTTTATTCCATACACACCTTCAACTTTTATTTCTTATCATTTTAACAATTATTCTGACCTTAGTCTCGGTGTGCTACATTTTTTCTTCGGCAAAACAATCGCTGATTTTTCTTTTTTTCTTTTTTTCAAATAGCAAAAATAACCGTAGATGTGTTCCTCTTTGTTTTCCCAATTCAGACCACGTGATGGTAATTTTTTTGTGTATCTTGGATAGGGCGACATGTGTTTGAAGAAACAGTGATCACCACTCATTCGAATTCAAACCAACACGCAGTCTGAAATGAGAAGACGTCGCATGCTAAAAGGTTTCCAAGTACCGAATTGAGGGGTATCCCCGGTGTAAAGCTGCGAAGATTTCCGTTGTTTTCTAGCCATTATTTTCCTTGGCTCTATTGTGTTGACTTATCAGTGACTTCTTAATATTGTTTTTTGTCAATTATTAGTTTCACAGGTTTTCACACTGTCTATGACGCGTACTGACTGCGACATTTTTTAAACTGTAACTTCGACTTAAATTTATAACAAGGTGCAAACGAATATTACGAACAAAATGTGTTCTTTCTAGTGTCACGATTTGTTCCTTGGCTTGATAATGATTGAAGGATTAATTCACCTTGTTTTTTGATCTTAAACGCATTCGCAACTGTGGTGTTTCTCTGACTCTGAGTTCCTGTTCGTAGTCTGAAGTGTCTTCTTCATTAGATGGGTGACCATCATCAGGATGATCTCCAGCCGCTGGTTGGTGAATTTCTTCATAGGACATCAATGCCCTTGCTGTGGACATTTCCATCGGCATATCCTCGTTTAATTCCTCCATGCAATTTGAACAAGGAATTCCACAGTTAAAACAGACTGGAATGTTGGTGTTCCATGCCACAGTCATCGGTTCATTATCCGCGAAAGGGGTTGCTGTGTCCGGAAGACAACGCCTCTTCCGTCGCCATTGATCCTGGCACCAGTGAATCATTTTGACAGTTGCCTGTTGCCCAAATGACCAATTTCCAGTAGCTTGTTTGGCTTCCGTCTCCACAATTTTTTGTTTCAAGTGATTGAATGCTTGAAACTCGAGCAGTTTGCAGATAAAATTGGCGACCACCTTGTGCATTCCAAACGTAAACTTAACTTGATCTGGTTGCCCGGTTCTCAGGCGCACACTCTTCTGGCCAGACATAAGCAGAAACTGCCACACAGCGATGTCATAAAGAGGACGCAAAAATGCAAGTGGATTGCTCGACGGCATTTTGTCGGCAAATATTTTCGACGCACGTGTAACAGAACCGGATTTCCGTATAAATTCCATATTTGGAGGTGATATGTCTTTGTATGCGGCCGCACTTGGCAAGTTAACCGGGTTAGGTTTTGAAAAACCAGGTAAAAAATTATTCGGAACGTAACCTGGTTAACTCAAGCATGTTAAGGCATGGCTCAATTTTCGGTCTCGACCCCCCGCGAAGATAAAGCTGTTTTTATTCTAAGGCCATGCATTTTAATTCTAAAAGTTGCAAAAAACTTTCGAGAAACTTTCTTTCGAGGCGTTGAATTAATTGGGGTTGAAGTGATGTAGTCACGTGAAACGTGACGTCACAGTGACGTTCAAAAAGAAATTCAAAATGGGGTAGGAATGGTTGATTATAACTAAGTTTGAACCATGTGTAAATGTTTGTCTTACCGTACGAATTTTTTCCGTGGCCGGAACGGAGAGAATTTTTAATTTCCTAAAAAGATATTAACAGGTGAAAAGTGTCACGTGACCTATTTTGCTTAATTACTAATTAAATAAAAACTTGAGTCAACCATTCCAGCCAGATTCAAGTGAGAAATGATGAAACAATAACATAAATACTGTATTTAATACATGCTGTGGGGCATCTCGCCACCCCATTTTTAGTTTTCTTTCCTTTCCTGGACTCGACCATAAGTGATCACGTGACACAGATATCTGATTTCTTACGTTACAGAAAAATTAAGGTTACCGATTTTTCCGAGGTTGCCGAATTTTGGAAGGCTCTGATAAATTTTCACAAAGTTATGATCATTATTAGTTTTATGCAAATTAGGCTCAAGCCATGCCTTAACATGCCTGAGAAAAGAGGTTAAGCAGGTTAATTTTTATCACCGGCCGGACTCAATTTAGACTTTCACAAAGTTATTCAATGTTGAGTGGTTTTGTTTCTTCTACTCGCTTGATAAAAAGAGGTTGTCTTTAACCAGAAATCTGCTTTAATTCAATTGTGTTTGTATGAAAGAAAAGCTGAACTTGGGGCAAAAGAAGTAATTTTCGAAAGGGCTGTGCTTGCGTGCATGATAAAGCCAGAATTTGGAACATTCTCACGCGTAGGCAGAGATCATTGACTGATTGATAGCGGCGTTAAACTACCTCGCGAGGTGGTTTAAACCTGTTAAATTTTTAAATTAGTTAATTGAAAATAACTCGGCTAAGTCCCCTAGTGCGGCCGCAGCCAATTGAAAGCCAGGAAAGATCGAGCCGCGATCGAACCACGATGGCGGCGTGCTCTTCAACTTCGTGCCAGAAATCTACCAAAAAGAGACTCCCGAATAGCATATCCGATTTACTGGATGTCGCTACGTTTACCTTTGCCTGCCAGACAGGATTGAGAAGTAGCCACAAGATTCGTGGCAATCCTGTCCTGGAAGGCGTATGTGCCGTCTTTGGACAACTCTTACAAACGGCAAACGAAGAAACGAAGCAAGAATTGCAAGAAATATCCGCCGAGAGATTAGGCGAATGGCAACCTGGCCATGATCCGACGCCTCAGCTTTTAACGTTTGTATCCTCGCGGATAAAAGCGTTAAAGGAGAAACAAGTTATTAAAGAAAACACCAACCCTGAGGTACCGGCTCTACTTGTCGAAAAGAAGGAGAAGTTTGATGAGGAACAGGACAGAGTGCGGACCAGAACGTTGCCCAGGTGCTGGCGTTGTCAAAGTCGATGCCAATTTTGTTCGAAGCGGAAACGTCAATTCCCAACATTCGGAAACTTCAGAGCCGAGTAAGTTGCATAGACATTATTTGCATCAGTACATGTCCAAAAAAAATATGCTTGCACATACAGGGACAGTGGCGAGGGTGGGGTGGGTGAGGATTCACGCACTGATCTCAGGGACCATTTGAGTTTTGAGGGGGGATTATATTATTTTAATGGGTGATTTTCAGGGCTCAAAAAAATAACTTAATTTGCAAGGATTTTTTGGAGATTTCAAAAATATACTATTTTTTTAATTTTAATATTTTTGGCTGGTATTTTGCATTGGATTTGTCTAATTCTCAATTAATGATTGGCTTGCTGCACTGAAAGAGTTTTTAACAAGACAGTGGCTGGTCAAATATTTGTTCTAGCCAGATTGTAGGTAAAATATAAAGTAGCAAATGGCAAAATCTCCTTTTTTTTCTCAAGCACATCAACCCATATAGTATCATTCACAGCCACATTTATTAGGTTCATCATGCAACGCTCCTCCTCACTAGGCCTTTAGTGGGGAATTTTTTATAATATTTTTTCAGGCAATCTTTTTGCAAGTCCCGGAAAAAAGAGAAAAGCAAAAATGGGGTGGTGAGATGCCACACAATAGATATTAAATACAGTGTTTTTGTTATTGTATCGATTGTTTCAAGCATGAATCTGGCCAGAATTGGTTGACTATATATGCACTTAATTTATTTAATTAGTAATTAAGTAAAATGGGCCGGTACATGACACTTTTAAATATTAAATATTAAATATCTCTTTAAGAAATGAATAATCTTCCCTGTTCCAGTCACGGACAAATTTTCTGTGGTAAAATGAACAATTTACACATGATTCAGGGTTATTGTAGTTATAATTAACCATTCCTGAATACCTCAGTTTGAATTTTCTTTTGAATATCATTATGACGTCACGTTTTGCGTGACCACATCAGTTCAGTTCATAATCAATTCAATGCCTCAAAAGACAAAAATCCCGAACGTTTTTTTCAACTTTTAGAATTAAAATGTGTGGCCGTAGAAGAAAAACAGCTTTTTCTTCATGGGGGATCATGCAGTCTTGCTCTTTCGTCTGTGAACTCAATTTCAGTCAAACTTTTTTTTGTTCTTTGAACGAGATTGAAAGGGATAGTCCCTGCTTTTACAGAGTATAGTTGGAGTTATCATGTCAGTGAATTAAAATAATATGAACTGAGGCAGGTTCTAATCATTAAAAAGAAATGATGTTGAAGAATCTAGCAAAATTTTATAATGATGATCCATCATAAAATTACTCCTACAGCATGGCATCACCGTTCATGGATGTCTTGGAAAAGATGTTGGATGAGAATGAAGATGATCATGATAATATATTAAGTGATGATGAACAAAACATGGATGAGGACCAATCAGGTGATGCAGGGCAATGTACTGATGGCAGTGATCAAGACTACAGGAACCTTGTGCAATCAGATATTGATTTTCCAGATGATGATCAGTCTGATCAAGATGGAAGTCATGATGAGAATCCAGCCAGGGAAAGTGAGGACCTGTTCTCTGGGTCTGATGAAGACTGAGTTTGTTTTGAACCGCACTAGTTTTTAAAGCATATTCCATGACAATTCATAAACGGAAATTCTTCGTAGTATTTTAATCTTCAATAACTCTCATTTCAAGTAGAGTGTGTAAATCTCCCTGCATGATTAATTAATCTGTTTCATGTTTCTTGATTTGTTTGTTTTCTTATTTCGTAACAACAAGGTTGTCCTTATGAAAGCAGTTGCCAGTATAGGAGTTAATGCTGATCAGCAGTTGGAGCAAAGATTTATTCCCCGTGAATAATAAGGATAATTATAAATATTAGCTAGCTTAATTAATGTGCAATTATTATATATGATTTTACTGGATTACGTGAGAGTAGTCATGATCCTGAAACAGAAAGCGAAATCCTAGTTCAATATAGTGTATGCAATGAGCATTTATTTTTAGGCTCCCAAAACATTTATTCCGAGCACCTAGCTCTAAGCCTCTGGAAAACTAATAATTAATGCATGCTCCAACAACATTGTTGCAATTTTATTATGAATGAGATTGTTACAAAAAAAAGTAAAGGGCTACCTTTATAGCTATGAAAGAGTTAAATGTTAGCTCTTCAAAAAAAAATTATTAAAATTTAAGGTACAATCAATTTAAGGACATGTTTTTTGTTCAGGCAACAGGAATGTACAAGAGGTTAGATAAGATAATAGAATAATTAATTAACTTGTTTGGAATAATAAAATTTAATTCGATTTGTTCGAGATTTCCTCACCTTTTTATCGCACAATGATTTATTACAACAACTTTTTTCATCCCCCTTAAGAATGTTCTGGCAAAATTATTGATTTAATTTTATGGCAGATATCAACAACGGCAGCAGCAGTAACTTTGATTCTCCATTAAGGCCCAAATGTTTAAATTCACCAAATATCTCCCTCTCCTACAGAGCTCAAGGGTAGTGTAAATTCCAAGGGGAAGGAAAGGTGCAAAAGGAGTCAATTTCCAAGGTGATGGGGGTGGCTTATCAAGGTCTTTTTTCCAGCGACTCCGAGTAAGATTGCTGAGTAATAATTATTTATTGTCGAACCCCGTTAATACGGTCATCAATGGGCCAAAAAAATTTGGCCGTATTAACGAGTGACTGTTTTAACGAGGGTTCTTTTTACAAGAAAATGTATGGCTGTTTTGCAGGGAGGGCAAAAAAACGTTACCGAGGTGGTTAAAAGGCGGGGTTCCACTACATCAGCTGCTTTGTTGAGCAGGCTATGAATTATGTTACATTAAACGGTCTATAACGGCTGAATGTTTCTTTTCATGGCTTATGTGACAAATATTTGTCATGGCTCATTAATAAATTCGCGGCTATCTGGCTGTTGCTGTTACACGATATTTGGTGGTATCCCGTGTAATGTGATACGTGTGTCTTCAAAGCCTTTCTTTAACATGTCTAACTGAAAGGGAGTCAAAAAGTGTGTTAAGTTTGATTTTAAGGAACTTGACTGGGTAATGTTTTAGGGTCATGTAGCAGCTGCTCGGAAGATTAGTCACCAATGGTTCGTTCTGATGTTTTATAGAAGGCGAGGTTATCAATCCCCTCGAAATCTTGTTTTTTTTGGAACAGCTGTTATTGTCCGACAGTGGGGTTAAAAAAGGGTGTGCAAATGCCCAACCCCGGGGAATTATGAATTACTCTGTTTAGGTGCAGGCGATGCAGCCAAAGTTGAACATTGCCTTGAGGCAAGAGGAATCTTTTGACAAAAATCAAGCTAGCGATCTTCGTTTTCCTCTCTATCTAAATTGGCATATAAACCGCTTCTAGAATATTTGACTGAAATGCCCCACCCGAGCAGGGAAGAGAGTTTTAGAGTCCCGTTTAAGGGAAAAACGGCAAACGTCAGATTCTGGTTGATAATTGCTCGAATAGAAATTAATTAAGCAGATAAACAAGAGCTGAAATCAATTCTTGTGCATAAAACTGCCTTGAAACAACTAGATTGACTATCTATAAAAATGTGAAACTTTGTCATGTGGTACAAATTCACTTTGCTGGCATTTGCCTTAAACGTTAAATGTTCGACAAAACGCTTGGAATTGATTGAGATTACTAATGAAATTCCACTCTGCGGACACCCAAACCTGTTTAATTGTTCCTTGATATGAAGAACTCGCCCCCTGATAGTCTCTTCGTTGAAGACAACGTGGTACACCTGTGCAAAAAATTGTGATTAAAAGCCCTTTTTTGAACCCTTGACTCGACAACCGATTTCCATACCCTTCTCCATTGAAGATTGAAAAAGGTTCCCTTTTGGACACCACGACAGGGAACGACCCTCGCTCATTGACATCGATCTAGGATAGCATGTCCTCCGTGTACCCGTATTAAAGGACCCGTAAAGTGGAGTCCCGTTTTTACTAACGCCAGAGGGACATGCTAGATGATCTACGTTTCTGCATTAAGTGGGCCAATCGAGAAAAAATTTATCACCTTTTAATTTTATTATTTCCATTACAAGCAGATATGCCGGCGTCACACTGGCGGGGTGACCGACGCTGTATATCGGAGTCGCCGTTCATAAAATTGTATTGCGTTTGCGATTTGAACCATATATTTCCGAACATATTTAACGCCAAATATGGGATTCTGGTATTGGACACATTTCGCAATGACTCAAACTGTGTCGCAAAGATAAAAGCCATATTTTGCGGTGCTATTTTTACCGCGAAGTGTGGTATTCTTGCCTGTACCGCAGTTTGCTATGATGCAAACTGTGACTTTAAAATAAGCCACAGAATGCAATACATCAAAATATGGTGTCATCAACGTGAACTGACGTCCACATTGTTTCAAGACAAGAATATTGCTCTACAGTGGCCGTTTTAGAGTCTGGATGACTAACGTCTGATTTGATCAGGGTTTGCGCTACCTCAAAATATGGTATATTTGTAAGACCACATTGTGAAATGTCTCAATCTTTGTCTCATTGGTGAAAGCCATATTTTACAATCAACTCAAAATGTGGAACTCTACTATAAACAAATTTCGCAATAGCATCTTAAGCGCCAACACAGCTAAGCACGTTTTCTTCCTTACTCCGGCCTTACTTTCATCCAGGTGATGATTACAGATTCTAACGCTGTTATCGACTTCAAAGTCCAATCAACTTTGAGAGAATAAATGCCTGTAGATTTCCAAAGATTGATTTTTAATCATGAGCGCCACTATAGCCTATATATAGTCCATGCTGGCTTTTGAAACCACAGTTTGCAATAACGCAAAACATGGCGAATGAATACTAAGACATGGTTTGAAATCATCGCAAAATGCGGTTAACCGAAAAAAAACACAGATTGCGTTATTGCAAAATGTGGAATTAAAAGTAAAGCCTTTAGTCCATGCTTTTGAAACCACAGTTTGCAATAACGCAAAACATGGCGAATGAATACTAAGACATGGTTTGAAATCATCGCAAAATGCGGTTAATTAATAATTATCTCATTATCTTCACTGTTTTTTTTGGTATTTTTGATCATGCAACTTTAAAAAATTATATCTCTGCTGGTGTTTACAGTTCCTTATCAAGCTATACCTCATTTTAAAGGGCAAAAATTAAATTTTCAGAAAAAAAATATTTCGGCCTCAGGAATCCCATAATATTACGCCACCAAAAATAAACATGGCATATTTCTACATGATTATTTTTAAAAATATATTAAAGAGTGTAATTTTGCCACAAAAGTTGTCAATTGGTGTAATACAGTAGTTTTTTTTTATTATTAGCAATATCTCAGTAAAACAGCGTGACTATCGGTCGAAAATATGGAGCGAATAAAAATTTTCTAAAAATGTATTTTGCTGGCACTATCGGATTATGCAAATGACGTCAGAGCTAATTAGCATACGAAACTCGATACGATAGCGTCCTTTGGAAGCACGATGTTTACAAACGAAAGACGCTTTATTTCTTAGTTTATCGGTGAAATATCGAGGTAAAAACACGCAGACATGAATTCACTGATATAATTCATCAAAATAAGCAAGGAATTGATGGCAAAAAGCGAAGCGAAGGGCCAAGCGGGGAAGGAATTCATCGCGTTTGAAGAACATGTGCTACAGAGAGTCAGCCGTGGCTATCGGCACACAACATTCAAAACTGTTTTCTTACCTCGATTTTTCGGTTTGTTTTCCTTGTTATCCTCCAAAATCCTTCAAAATAATTTGCCTGACTTGTATTTGGCTTAGATTCGTCGATACAAGCTTTCATTCTTCGCAAAACATGCGACAAAATTCTTCCCGAGAGAAGCGTCATTTTCAGTCGATTTGAGAGAATCGTTGCGTGAAGCTCAAAACTGCGCGGGGGCTGGAAATTAGCACATAATTGGCTAAACCTATGAACTTCCTGTGGACCAAATTTGGAGGCAATCGGAAGTAACGCGATTTTCTGCGAATTTTCTTCGTCATCAGTAGAATTCTACTGAAATTTGTAAGAGCCCGAAGAGAATGAAAAAAAACACAGATTGCGCTATTGCAAAATGTGGAATTAAAAGTAAAGCCTTTAGTCCATGCTTTTGAAACCACAGTTTGCAATAACGCAAAACATGGCAAATGAATATTAAGACATGGTTTGAAATAGACACAAAATGCGGTTAACCGAAAAAAAACCAAAATGTCCTTCTAAACTCTTAGGAAGATAGAATGAAACCCTTCTAAACTCTTAGGAAGACAGAATGAAATAGCTTCTGGGCTAGACTTGCCAAAATTAAATTCCGAAATGACGCTACCTTCGTCTACCCACCCCCCTCTATTCTTACTTACTGATAGACATTCACAGTCATTTTCTAAACGTAAAATAAAAAATTTCACTACCAGAATCAGGGAGACCGGTTACCTTGCCTAAACTAAGTTTAAACAGTAATAATAATACATAAAATACAACAACAACTTAGGTACCTCTGTAGGAATTTGGAACGAAACATTTTATTGCATGCATATTAGGGCCATTTATACGAGAAAAAATAAGACGCGTCTTACATAAGACGCATCTTAAATAAGACGTGAACTTTCCGTATAAACGGCACTTTTCGTCTAAAATAAGACGCGACTTAGCTAAGTCGCGTCTTATTTTAGACTAAAGTGCCGTTTATACGGAAAGTTCACGTCTTATTTTTTCTCGTATAAATGGCCCTATTGTTTATGTTAAATATCATTTTATATACTGGCAAAAAATGTTAAGGTACCCTGATGACGGGTATTTTTATAAGCAAGACTGCCGCCGCTAGGACTATGTTTGTTTGTGAAATCATACATTGTTTGTATAAAGTCAGAGTAATCATTGATGTTTTAAACTCGACAAGCTTACCGAATTCACTCTTTTCTTCCAGGTTTGAAACTTGAACAATCTTTACAAACATGCTTTACTATCTTTGCAAACACGAGGTTTTTCCTCTTAAGCTGACCCTTTAAGGGACAATAACTTCTTCATCACTTTTTTTGTGATAACCCGTATTTTCTGCCTTCGTGTACAACAGTTCACAAATTTCTCTCTTAATTGTAACTACGTAAGAGTCTGAGATGAAAATCGTCTTTTCATTTACTCCTCCATCCACCCTGCGAGCGGAGGCTACATTTTCACTGTGTAAGTTGGCATGCGAAAAGTAGCCTCTGCCGACAACCGTTCAAATCCGTCTAGAAATCTGGACGAATAAATCAAAAAAGATGGGTACATTTCACGTGCCTTTGTCATTAGACACAATTCAACAGAATGTAGCTTGATGCTTGACTCAATAAAGAGGTACGTGTAAGTGCACATGGTTGTTTAACAACCATTGTTATGGTGACTTACACACACTCCTGTAAAAGAGATTAGCTGCATGATTTAAGACATTGACAGCACCTTGATGACCTGGCATGAAAAAAGTGGTTTACTGAAATATTTTATTAAAGTATTTATAGCTTAAGTGCAAAATAACTCAAAACAAAGTCAACAACAAATTTCCACAAGCAGTCAAGGTTTTAAAAAAATGAAATAAAAATATTTCGCTCTATTCACTGCATTCTAACTATCACCGAATGATATTATTTTAAGTAAGTGCAGAAGGTGAAGTTGATATCAGAGATGTAAATGAGTGTGTCTCATTGAAATCGAATAGAAAAGGACAGCAAAGAAATACAATCATGTGTTCATTCCTTTTCAGTGTTTTTTTAAACAAGCTGTGAAGCCTGTGTACAACACCGGGGTGATCAGGGTTCTCCACAAAATTGTTGGATCCCTATTCCTAATGTGCATTTCAGTGCAATTTAAGAGCCCAATTAGGAGTGTGAGTCAAGGATGTGACCCAAGAGAACACTGCTTATAACGATGCAGTTTGAATCGGATAAGGTGGCCGGCCGGCCTATAATGAGAATGACAGAGTTTCCATTTCAAACACATCCTGGATTCCTATTAAATTACACAACGCTAGGAGATTATTGGAAGATATGATGTCATCCTTTAATCCAACCTGACTGCATGGAATCCTATGTGCACCTGAGTAAACATACATTGTATAACAAATTTAATAGCCATTTGTTTTAACCTCAACTTCCTCTTCTTCTTCTTCTTCTTCAGACATTGGGACCTATTATTTAAAAAAGAGCAATAAATAAATTGATCCCAAATTTTACATTCTAAACAACAACAAAAAAAGATTGCATCAATAATTAATTGATACCAGTTTAAATTGGTTATGTAACAACATCCAACTTTGCAAAATGTGTCATGACACAAAATGTCCACAATGCATAAATATTTAAAGTAAATTAAGGAGTACATTATAAGGAAATGATGACCATACATTTAGAAAAATTTTAAATATTTAACAAGTTTACTGTGAGAATCAAGCAAGGCAAATAGAGTAATCATTAACCTATCCTGGACCCTTTTGAATATACGCCAGCACTTCAATACTAATTGAGTCTTGTAGTCTGCTGACTAATTCAAAGCATTTTAAGGGATCTGTTGTTACCTGGAAATTGGTTCACCTCATGACAGACACATTGTTTTGTACACTTACAATTTTATTGTGTTAATAAATGTACAGACACTGAAATGTCAGTCCATAAATACAGGGAGCCTACAGGTAGCATTGTAGGCTCCAAATTGACAATAAAGGTCTAGCAAACAAAATTCAAAAATTACAAAAACAGAGCAGCCCGCATAATTACCTCCCGGGGGTATGAAATAAGATAAGTAATGTTGATCTCCTTGAATTTCTTAATTGGGGTTATTTAGCCATGAGAAAAGACAAACAGCCTTGCCTTCTTATGTATGATGTTATAAACATAATTTTACAATAACTGAACGAATCCTCGCATGCTGATTTGTCGAGAGCTATGTTCTATGAGAGTATAGACCATGGAAATGACCTAACATGTCACGCGTGATTTTCCGAGAAACTTCGCAGGAAAATGAAAATACATGTTTATTGAAAAAAAAAAAACAAATCTACCACAATTTTTCATGGTCTAAACTGTTATAGACCATGGAAATGATGTCATAAAATGTTCAAAACTTTGCAGTGAAACCACTCACCTGCAGCTTAAGTTTAGAACATTTTATGAGATCATTTCTATGGTATTTACGAGTGTAGACTATGGAATATTGTGGTCGAGCAAATTATTTCCAATGAGCTGGGAAAGCAACGGCTACAAATCTTGTCCTAGAGGAATTAAGTAACTTAAATATTAAAATATCACATGTTCCAAAAACGGAATGCTATAAAGGTTCGATTTTGTACAGGGAGCACAAATGTGGGACTGTCTACCACAGAACTTAAAAACTGGTTAAATCCAAGAGTATTTTTAGAAGGAACCTACCTGTGACTGTCAAAACATCACTTTTAATTAGGCAGAGATCTGTAAACATAACTTTTTGTAATTTAAATAATGGTCACTCCTAATGGACCTTTAACTTTCAGTGTGTATTTGAATACTGTTTTCAAGTAAAGAAGTACAATAGTATAATAGTATAAGCTACGAAGTCCCTGGGTGACAGCTCTCTTTCCCGTGCCCACATAATAAGACAACCATCGATCAGATCGATTCAGGTTAAAAACAGAGGGATGAGAGAGAAGATAGCAAAGAAATGTCATACTGCGGCAATACATACCATTGGATCATCACCAGCAGAAGAACCCTGAATCTCCGCCATGTTGTCACGACATGCGTTTCCTCAAGGTCAATAAAACTTGTAATGTACCAATTCTGTATTTTCTATGCGAGAAAGACGCCGACTTAGCAGCCATGCCTTTTTATCTTGTAGCAAAGTGACGTCAGTGTAGAAATCCTACCAACTGCAAGCACCATATATGGTGCCCCGGAAAAAATAATAATTCTGTTACGCTTTTCGCGGTACGTCCGATAATTCTGTTTATTAGTTTACTGTGTGATAACTCGAATTCCCTCACGTACGAACCACGAAAGGGGGCAAAGTCCAACCCTTTCACGTGCCAGCTGTGTGACTGTACATCTCATGCAGATTGGCTTTTCACAATGATAAATAGTAACTTGGACGTATGAAGACCTGTTTCCTTTTGTAACCAAATCCTTAAAAAAGGCTCTTGTCTTCTGAGAAGCAATAGCTTTTAAAACGAGAAGAAATAAGTTGTCGGAGTTAAAGACTGTTTCACTGAGTAGAATCGCACGTGAAAACCTCGTGAATTATGATGACGCAACCATCTACCACAATGATAAAAATCCGGGTATTTCGTAACTATTCAGTATTCGATGAGTCACATTTTGGCTTAAGAAACTCCGAGGAAACCTTAGAGTTTTCCTTCTAATCAACGTTTGGTGAGTAGAAATTTATTTCACTTTAACGATTTGTTTAACTTGCACCAGATGTAACAGGGAAAGACAGAAGAAAGTGAATATATAGCTTGAGGATCGATTCAGCTGAGCGTTTCGCGTTTTCATTTATGTACCGCAATACGCAATTTCGCACAAAAACCGAATCTACATTTAGGATGAAAGAGGTAGATTCATCACTCCTGGTAAGGTTACACCGAAGAATTAAATTCAAAATAGCTCATGCACGTTTAACGTGCTATGTTTTCCGTTCTCGTTGAAGACGCCGTTGTCGTGCTAAAGCTCCCTATTCTTGTACAAACAACGAAACGGTGGCCCTGTATGTTGCCGAAAAAATTATGTGGGGATTGAAGCCTTTTCTCACGAGGTGATGTTCAAAAAAAACCTTCTTTTCTTCTTAGAAATTTGCAGAACTGCGAGCGAAGACGATCCGCGCATGTAACTATTTTCGAATTCGAATTCACTAACGTTTCACTAGCAAAAGAATGTTTAAGAATGTTTATTGATAAATAGTATATACAAAGCACAAGTTAATGATAATAAGATGCCAAAGCCAGAGGCTTATATGGCATAGGTCAGAGAGTTACAATGTGCTGCAAAGTTACAATGAGAATAAAAATTATTAAGTACAAGATTTACAGAGAAAAGGCAAACTATTACAACATTCAAAGATTACTACATATGAAGCAAAATAAACATAACAATTAATGATAGTGTGCAAAAAAGTAATGAAGAAAATTTGAGTTCAACTTAGTTTAAACTTATAATGATTGAAAATAATCTCTTAGTTTATGTTTATAACTAGAAAGCTACCTTGCGTGCCAGAGACTCTTCGTGTGCGATGTCAAGCCTTTATAGTGACCTAAGGGAAAAGCGTCTTTGCCGCTCGTGCCTTTGGTCCTCGGCACGGCGTGTCGGCTTCGAATCCGGCGCACTCAATCGCTGCACGCGAGAAAAAACCTTTGGTACCCAGGGAGTAGCAAAGAAAGTGGACGCAAAAAAATGCAATCTCTTTTTATATTATCGCTTAACTTACCAAATATTTATATATTGTACCATGGAAACTAAGAAATTAATGCTGTGTACTATGAGAGTTGTGGTTTCTTCTTATTCAGGTCGATATGTAAATGTTTCGTTGTCATAAAAACTGTAAGGGTGAAGGTGATCTTTCATTTTAAATTACAGCCTGTTGAGCGCGTTACTCGACATTTTAATCCGCTCAAGATTCCCGTCAAACTTCAGAAGGAGTTGCCGTTTAAATCCAAACCAAAACTAATGAAGAAAAGGACAACACCTTCACTAGAAAGGAAACGAGCGGTTGTCATGGAACACAAAGAGAAATCCGTAAGTAACGATATATGTAGTTTTTACAGATAGGAGGTAAGATGATTAGTTGTGAAATTGTTTCATTGCTTATGACTATCAAAGAGCCTTTTTAATCCGCGTTCCATTTTCTGCAGGCGTTCACTTTAATGCAGCAACTCTACACCGCCAACAAAGAGAAACAGCGAAGGCGAAAGGAGAAGTTACAGGAAAGAAGGAATGTGTTCCATTCAGAACAGGAGAAGAAAAGTGTGAAGCGATTACAGAAACAGAGAGAATAACGAAAAAAGATCTTCCGCTTGATGGGGCAAGCGGAGAAACGGAAGAAGAGGACTTGATTTTGTGGACAAAATGTCGGTGTTAGCTTATGGTTCGGATTCGTGATGATGTTTGTCGTGTTACATGGAAACAGTTTGGATATCTTTACTGCTAGAGGTCTCTCACGGCAAGACAAAAATTAGAGGAAAGAGTGAGACCTCTGCCCGCCTCCGAAGCGTTCTTTCCTGTAGCCACCGACCACATCTGTCCCCGAAACTTACTGGTTTACAATATTGTTTTTCAAGTTTCATATGGCGTTTTTTTTAAGCGGCAAACAAATGCCGTTACAGCATGCTATCCACACAATTAGCTAATTTTTGGAGAAAATGATAAGCTTTGGAAACGCGGCTTCATCTCATAGTAGTTTGATTCCATTGAAAACCTCCTACAAAAAAAGAGGGGAATTGCTCTAGGCGATCGTGAGTAAGAAGAGTTTTATTAACTTGTATTCAGCTGCTTTTGTTACAGTTTTTGCACGTAATTTGGTCCATACCTACAAATTTCGCATTTTTCAAAAAACTGCTCGATAAATTTTTTTATAAATTTGAAAATCCCCAGATCAATTGTCAGTAAATGTACCCTGCAAGTTTCAAGAATATTGAAAACAGGGAAGGCTTTTAAATAGGGCCTCAAATATAACCAATTTTTCCCCCAGATTTTGTGTTTACAAGTGAGCGTCCACATTATTCACTGGCATTGCTTTCAAGTTTCATGTGCACGTGCAAATTTAGCAAAAAGATAGAATTTGCATCAAAAAGGACCCTCGGTTAAATCTCCGGAATATGCTAATAACCGGGTAAAGAAATTAGTGATATATTATAACATCACAGCAACTCTTTGTAAGAGTTTTTGTGATGTTATAACCCAAGTAAGATAAGTAAGTGTTGCATCCTACAAGATGAGCCGTGACGTTCACCGTCTCAGCCCTCACTGTTATCTGTGACACAAGCCAATTATTAGCATATTGGGGATATTTCTTCCGAAAGTAATCGAGAGTTCTTTTTGATGCAAATTTACTACTTTTTGCTAAATGTGCACGTGCATATGAAACTTGAAAACAATTCCAGTGAATAATGAGGACGCTCGCTTGTAAACACAAAATCTGGAGGAAAAATTGGTCATATTTGAGGTCCTATTTGAAAGCCTTCCCTGTTTTCAATGTTCTTGAAACTTGCAGGGTATATGTATTGACAATTGATCTTGGGATTATCAAATTTCTAAAAAAATTTATCGAGCGGTTTTTTGAAAAATGCGAAATTTGTAGGCGTGGACCAAATTACGTGCAAAAGCTGTAACAAAAGCAGCTGAATGCAAGTTAATAAAATTCTTCTTACTCGCGATCGCCCAGAGCAATTCCCCTCTTTTTTGTAGGAGGTTTTCAATGGAATCAAACCACTATGAGATGAAGCCACTTTTCCAAAGCTTATCATTTTCTAAAAAAATTAGCCAATTGTGTGGATAGCATGCTATTTCGCTGTTTTTATGATGCTTAAAACTTCGTTTCAAAATATTTCGAAAACGCTCTCATAGAATTTGTTCAAACTTTGCAATGCTTGAGGCAATTATGGCAGGTACATACTCCCTTAAGCGATTTATCAAAAAAAACTCCTGGTACAGAGAAACACAAAGATAAATAAAAAACGTAATGGCGTCGTTACGTTGCCATGGCGACTCTGATTGCAATAAAACCCAGATTGTAAGAAATTTTCATCTTTATATAATACAGTTGTGATAACCTTTTTTCCCTATCTTTACTCATGGCGAGGTAGTCAATGCTCAAACTTGGGAGGTATCCCCCCAAAAAAATCCAGTCGAGCCACCTTAATTCCAATTAGCACTCCTAAAGCCATCAGCAGGAAAAATCTTCTTGGATGTTATTCCATCAGATGGAATTTAATCTTTTAGACTTTTGACAGAAAACATTCCTATAGAGACATTTACTTCACTTTCTACAAAACGGGCAGAATTTCATTACTACATGTATACCTCATGCCTGACTTAACTGCTCATGTGTGTAGAAATGAATTAAATACAGTGTATCAGTAGCCTCCCCGCAGACGTCCTTTGGGGTTCGTTCGTCACGCATTGATGATCATCAGTTACTATGTTTTTTGATTAACCAGCACCCTTCCAAACCTCTTATTTTATTTGTCCCTATAACCTGCACTACCTATATATTGTTTTACTATATATTGTTTTCCCAGCCAATGCGATCACAAACCTTGTTTGGAATAGGTACAGGTCCGCCCATGTTTTTGGAATCTATTGGGTCACACTTGACTTTGTTTAACTGTAATTGAATGCTTGACATCTAAAGCAATGTTATGAATAATACAAGTATGAATTGTGAAAGGTTTGAACCCAGGAGTCATTTCAACAACAACAGTCCTATTCAGGACTACGTTTACGATCATACTCAACCTACTTTTAACATGTATTCATGAATCTTATTATAATTGCAAAACCACTGACACCTGAGTACAACATTGAATTATATATTTTATAGAACATCTACTTAGCTAGAAAACCCTAACTAAACTCAAAATAATGTTTTTCACTTTCCTTTTGGCTTAGTTTTGCTAAATTTTGAACTCAAATTTCACCGAACAAAAACTTCTATTATTTTTTGCTTTGTCAAAAGATGTGTATAACACAAGGCTGTGACTGTTTTTCTCTCCCTTTAAGTTTTTAATAGATAAGCAGGTCGTTCAAAGCAGGGTAAGGCAGTTAGAGTGAACTTTGAAATTCAAATCTGAATGTTCATGGAACATAATTAGTCGAGCGGTGCTTTGAGCACCGCGAAGGCTCTTAAAATGCAAGCGTTTTTTTTTTTGTCGGACCTAGTTTGCAAGCCCCGCGTTCCTAGCGAAGACCGTGGAAACTGGGGATAAGAATCGTGACGACTTTCATTGTATGGAAATGATCTCGTGATGAGAATGCGGTTTATTTTCGGCGATGACTGAAATGACGCGTACAAGTTTGGCAATGATGTAATTAGCCTCGAATGGAGGTCCTTGATTTTCGTGTAATTATGCACGACATGCAGGCACTTTAAAAAGGAAATATCCCCAAGCAGGATGAGAAAATATTATAGCTGGGAAATCCTCAGGATTTTGTGGCTTTTAAAGGCGTTACGTTTCTCAGAATATTGTCGCAATTACAGGAAATGTACGGTTAAATAGATTCACTTTGTTTTATGTATTTAATTGATAGATTTTCGCAGTTGTTAAGATGTTAAGTCGCGCTGCACTTCATAAATACTTGAGATATCAAGTATCCACTGTCACGTAATTTTTACGTGCGCACGTGCGTAGTGCGTTCGCAAATAACATAAAGGCAATGTATGAAAGGCCACACGTACAATTATGGAAGTGTAAAAGTAGAATCTCGCTTAATTTGACGTTTAATCTCAGTACTTTTTGTCCTACCTTTATTTGATTTACGTGATTAAAATTAACGTGCGTTAACGTGCGGAGCCAAAAAACGCATCAGTGGAAATCCACCCTAACGTGTCACGGATGTGTTTATACGGGTCTTGCAGCACTTCATGTCCACAGAATAGAAATCCCATATCGAGCTTTTCCGGAACGGGTTGGTCCAAGAATTCTATTGCTGGTTTTCAGTGTCACGCCATTCAAAATAGATCAAAATAAAAATCAAAACCGTCCAATAGATAAAGTCCAGAATCTGGGAAATGAAAGGAGGTACATATACAAAGACCCTCGCCAAGATTCAGGTCAGAGGAATTTTTCGTATACGAGATATCCGAAGAAATGTTTTACCCAAATTTATAGAGATTTGTATGGAGACGCCATGCTGGTGCTCACCTGCATGAGCTCCAACATGGCGGACGGAAACCAACAGAAACATCTGTTACCGAGTTTGGCTACAAAAGTGTGAATATATGCTTCGAGAAACTCATAAACATTAAAGTAATACTTTTTCTAATACACGAACTGTTTAGATAGCAAAATTTCCTGAAATAAGTCATTTTTTTAACCTACATGACAGCTCTCTTGGCCGCCATGTAAATGTCGCGTCACGCAAAAGCTTAATAATTCAAGCGTACTCTATCACAAAACCAAGAACCCTTTTGAAGTAAAAATTTGTATGAAAATTTGTTTTCAGCTGCTCTAATGCATCGTGAAAGTAAAATCTCGGTAGGATCGATAGTTTTTTAGTTTGAGTTTTTGTGACGTCATGTGAAAACCAACAATAGCTTGAAAGTATTGATTATTTTGGAACAACTGATCACTTCAGTGGTCGAAAAAAAAAGAATAATCTTGATGAGCAAAACTTCAAGGTTTACTGGAAAATCAGGATCGAGGATCGAGAAATCAGGGATCGAGGATTGGTTAAAAAGAACTTGAAAATAAAATAAATAAATAAATCGTGGATCAGTGGTGATGTGGGCCACAGACTGTAGATAAATTTCACAGAACATAACCTCATTCTCTGTACTGAAAACTAAATTCAAGTAAACTAATCCGAGTCCGTCTGAGTCAGTGATTGTTTTGACGAGAAAGAGAAATTTTCCTGGAAAATGAAACGCTTTACCCCGGTGATACTGTAATACAAGAAAAAACTTTAACAGTTTTTAATTTTTAAGTGTACATTTGCTTTCAGTACTCCTTGTTTTTCTGGTAATTGTTGTATGCACGACCCCACCAGCAATGCTGATCTTTTTATCGTGCCGTAAACTAAGGTTCTTTGCTACCCACCTACCTATCTATCCATCTGTCTATCTATCTATCTATCTATCTACCTATCTGTCTGTCTGTCTATCTATCTGTCTGTCTGTTTATCTATCTGTCTATCTGTCTGTCTGTCTGTCTATCTATCTGTCTATCTGCCTATCTATCTCTCTACCTATCTATTCATTAAATGTAGTTCAGGACTTCAGGAGTGATTCATCGTTTTATTGCTACAGGCTTGTTTCGTATGGTCAACAAGTGACCACACTCATCAGGCAACATCAACGAATGACCGGTAAATTTAAATTCTGGCGGCTAAATACAGATTCAAATAGTTGCTATGGTGTTGATTATTGTGTTACGTTATCTTAAGGTTTTTGAGTACGTATCTGTTTCTGTGAGGGCACGAAGTCGCTAATTCATTACGTTTGTTGAGGCTACATAGGTCTTTCCTGCAGATTATTACAAATTTTTCGTAAAGGCATAAACTGCATTTTTTAGTTATGTTGTTGTAAGGTTTGCATTTTCTGAGGACTTTATCCATGCTACATTGAAGGGTTTCTTGGCGTCTTTCAGTTGCCATACATGCTTTGAAAGTTCGGTGCTGTTTCTTTTGTTGACGTGTCGGAAGGATGTTGTATGATTTCTGAAACGTTCTTTGAAGTTTGTTGCGAGTCCTACGTATGATTCTGTTTCTGTGTCGGTTGTTACGGTTGCTTGGTATACTACGTTCGTTTCAAGGCATTTACCTTGAAGGGGGCATTCGTCTTTTGCTCGGCAGTTACACTGCTTCTTGGGTCGTTGCGTTGGGGCCGTGTTGTAATCGGAGCCTGAGGAGTGTTTTGTTGTGTGACACGATAATGGTTTTCATGTTGGACATGCAGAAGTAGCTGAGCTCAATATGGCATGGAAAGTCCTCAGAAAATGCAAACCTTACAACAACATAACTAAAAAATGCAGTTTATGCCTTTATACTTTTTCGAGTGTAAAATCCCTGAAAGAGTACTCCTCAATGGAGCAATATCAATATGTAGAAGGTTTTCAAAGGCTTCACACCGGTTTGAGGCTAAGATGGGCGGCCTGTCTCTCCTTGCAATTTTTTCTACTTTTTGAATATATACATTATGAAATACAACAATCGTTTTGTATTCCAAATTAAAAAGTAGTATAACAGCCCCGGTTGCTTTGCTCCAAGCACGCGAGACTCGACTCTACTAAGAGCGTTCTTGTTCTATTATTAAATCCTTTTTAAACTATATTAAGGATATGTTTGGATGCTCTAAAATGACTGGGTAAATTTTACAATGGAAAACGTTTGAAAAAGAGAAACACAAACTAAGTTTCAAATTATCTCCAGGTTAGTAACAACCTACTTTTGAATAACTAGCCAAACCAGAAACCTCCCAGTCTCAAAAAAAGTAAAATCTAAGATCACTCCCTTCAAATATCAAGAACAACTAAGACATCTGATCCCCTCTACAATCTTTATGACTTAAAGTGTAAGATCCTCTTCTAATCTCAAGAACTGGGTTCTGACCTTTCCCAGTTTGAACCTTGAAATAAACTTTAAACTCACACACTGCCATACATAGCCATACATAGCCTTCCATTGCCCTACATAGCCGTACGTAACCCTACACAGCCCCACATAGCCATACATTGCCCTACATAGCCCTCCATCGCCGTACAAAACCCTACATAGCCATATATAGCTCTACATAACCCCACATAACCCCGTCGGGGGAGTAGTATGTTATAGCTGAGGTGAAATTTTGCATTTCAAGCACCCGGTAAATCAAATGGCCGCCTGGCCCCGGTTGTTCGAAAGCTGGATAGCGCTATCCACCCGGCTTCAGTTGTTCAAACGTTGGATAGCGCTGTCCAGCGGATAAATCACTATCCAGCGGATAGCTTGATCAGTTTCGCTAATACTTATCCGCTGGATAGTGATTTATCCAGTGGATAGCGCTATCCAACGTTTGAACAACTGAAGCCAGATAAATGGCTATCCAGAGGATAAGTATTACGACATCCTATTGCGCTATCCAGTGGATAGTAATTTATCCAGTGGATAGCGCTATCCATCTTTCGAACAACTGGGGCCTGGACTTTTAGAGAGACGAGAGAAAAAAACGAGTCTTTCTTTCCACTAAATTTTAATGTTTACAATATTTTGGACAACAGGGAAAGAGCTGAAGCGAGAAATGGCTAACAACTGATATCACTGATTAAGAATTTCTTTGGAAGAAAAACATGAAAAGTGTATAGTGGCCGTGAGTAAATGAGAAATGTTAGCGGCTACCAAGGTGAAAATGAGCGGCAGTGAAAAAAACAGAGAGGACAGGAACAAAAACTTTTCCAACATAAAACGTGAAACTAGGAAGTTTAAAGAAGTTTCACGTTTTAGTCGTGCAAAACAACGGTAAGGAAGTCTACAAAAAAGTGTGCTTCACGTGCAAAGCTGTTTTTTGCACATTAGAAAAAAGAGTTTGCTGCAAGTACAAAGTTGTTTTTTTGCTAATTGTATCTATTGCTGTTATTTTTTTACCCTTCTCGTTCTCTTCACCTTATCTTTAGTATTACTCGATTTTATATTTTCTTTGAGGAAACTATTAGCGCTTACCGTTTGAATGGAAAACCCGGAAATTCCGGGGAGAATTCAAATAGAACGGTTCATTCAGGTGGAAATTTTCCGGAAATAAAGTAATACCTTTCGAGGTTTGGATCGTTTTACCAAAACGACAGAAAATTTCTGTACCATTTGTTTGGATTACTAGTGCCAGGCTTCATGTCAAGAGAAAGCGAAAAATTTACCGTTATTTTGCAAATGGTACAACTCAGTCCCGTTTCTGTTTTCGGTGCCAAAAAAATACCAGTACCATTTGACGGAAAATTTTCACCGAAATTTCCTTACAAAAGGCAAGCGCTCTTAGCCCTGTCTAAACCTATACCGTAAAATTCTGAAAATAAGCCCCGGGGCTTATATTTTTCAAAGACTCTTTTTGAGGTGCTTATCTACGGAGGGAAATTTGCGTTTCGAAATCGACCGGGCTAGCCCTATAGTTGGAAGTAAATTTACCGTTTTTGCTTTGTTTTTGTATTTGAGGGCAATTTTCCAAGTACAAGCCCCCTGGGGGCTTATATTTGGAGGGGCGATTTAACGGAGGCTTTTTGAGTTACCGGATTGGGGGGCTTATACATGGAAGGGCATATTTTTGGAATTTTACGGCATATTACTTCTTTATATTAGAAATGCCCTGATCCTCCTCTCGTTCGCGCGTGCGTTTTAAGAGCCAATAAGAAAATACCCGTGGGAAATGCGAATATAATAATCGCCAGGTTGCTGAGTTGCGCCTTATTTAAATTTACAATTGTGTACGTACACCTCACTGTGAACAATTACTTGGGGCGCGATCCATTCAACCAAAATTCACTGTCTTCCTTAAACGCCATCCTGGGTTTGGCTCGTCAAGATAACAAGCTAAAGAGGTACGTATATGTCGCTCTTGAAATTTTGTGTTCGTTCAGTTCAGTTGTGACAGTTGTAACTCGTATTCCCGAACACAGCGCTCAGTAAACGTGTTATTCTTTCGTTAAGGTATCAGCCACCCTTCAGGACCTTCCGCGCGCGGATCGCTGTAGCGTTAGTTGTTTTTATAAAAACACATATAAACCATATATTTTTTAAAAGCTTGATAATTCCAGATTATGGATTTGAACTAACAAAAAGGATTTACTTAAATGTGTTTCGAAATTGGAACGCTTTGTGTAAAAGTACACGTCTCTATAAATCATGAGCAAGATTTCCGTATAACCTCATACATTAATTATGCATACATTCATTGTTTAAAGAAAACAAAAGATAGAACAATACTAAGCCTTTGGGATTTCAGCTATTGTTTTAGAAATTGTTATTTTTTTTTCTAAGTCTCTTTTGAAACGCGCTTAATTTGGCGCTTTTTGGACTAAACTAAGAACTTTTTGGAACAAATTTTGGACTATTTTCGCTTTCCGAAACCTAAATTTTATAATGACTCCAAAGATACTGATAATCAATGTAACCAGTAGTAAGTAAACTATCCTTCAACCGTAACACGGGGTTTAATAAACAACTGAAGTAAAAGAAAAGTCTACCTTATTCGTCAGAGTTGCATTATTTCCTGAACTAAATTTTCGAGTTTCCACCGTCTTCTCCCACGTCTGATCTGTCTGTTTTATTTAGCCCTTTATGTGTCGTTCCCAACGTCATTTTAAAGTTCGACGATATGCCTTACTATGCTTCCAAAGAGAACTTCACCGTAATGCCTACGCCACATATTTAAAACTCCTGCCATGTAGTTGCTTTCGCGGAATAGTTCTTTGAATGTTCCTGTACAGGGCAAACCATGCTTTACCCCTCGATTTATTTTCGATGCACTGCGTTTCGGCACCTGTGTCAACTGGGTGTATATTACCAATCTTGGGCTGTTCCTAGCCCTCCTCTTGATATTCATATGACCCATGCTCGTCGCCCATCACGTTTGTAGACGTCCAAAAATTTGAGCACGAATCATGCTCAAACTGAGTTCCGTTATTCCTGCTCATCTTGGACAACGGCTGGGGTATTTTTGAAAAACGCCGAATGATCCTGAAGTTTAGTTATTAGGGTTAGGAAACTGAGTGAAGCAGCTTTCATTTAAGTCCGCTCCCAAAGCTAAGCTCTTGCACATTTAACAGAAGTTGTGAGGGCTGCTTGATTCTTCCTTACACCACTCTATATACCGGTCACGGTCATGATCCACCAGTATTCTGGAGAGCGTTTTAAAAGTTTCGTTGAGCTATACTAAACATCAAAGTTGACTTAGTCCCTGACAAGTGTAACACAAGAGAGGAGTGTTTGTGAAGCCTGTGCGTGCTTGTTATTGCCTGAAGAGATGCATGTTTTCGTGGATATGTTACAAGCAAAAGCGTGAATAATTTACATGAATACACATTTCAGTTCTTTTGTTATGTATATTTGAACTTAAGCACGCAAAAAGATATCAATTTTTTGACCAGGGAATCTCAACAAATCGTCGTGGTCTAGTGGTATAGCGGAGAGACAGTTACGCCAGAGCTACAGGGAAGCGTTGGTTCAAATCTCACCGTCTACCGAGAAAAAAAAGGAAAAAGGAAACCGGGGGGACTGGAGAGAGTGGTCGTGAATGAGAGGGGGAAAAGAGAAAGAGAGGGGTAGAAAAAGATGAAAAAAAAAGACAGAAATTGAAATCCTCTTTTATTAACGCAGTAAGTATTTATTACCGATATATATATGCAATACTGTGGGGAATTCGCCATTGTCTTAGAAGACAGTAAGGGCGATGCATAATTAATGACACAGAATGCATAATTAATGTATGGGGTTAGACGGAAATTTTTCCTAATAATAGTACAACAAAAGTCACTAGTAATCTGTTCAGTTTTCTGAATTTTATGCAGCGATTTATGCCATTTAACGAATAAACAATTTTTAATCCAACTATATACCCACCTGAGACTGCGTTAGTTTAAGAGTCCATAGAACTTCTCAGAAGATTCCTCGGAAAGACCTCCAGAAGGAATGAATGAAGAATTTGAACTTATAACTGTATAACTTGCCGCCACGGCAATGAACGAAAACAACTGTCGAACGCTTGTTGATACCCGGGGGGCGGCACTTGGGTATTTTTTGGGTGGGTATGTGCCGCCCGGGACTCCACATTGGCACCCCGTTCTAAAAATAATTTCCCCTAAATTTGATACCCCGTTTTAGAAATGGGCCAATTTTTTATACTCCGTTCTAGAATTCACCCTAAAACTGATACCCCGTTCTAGAAATAGAAACTATGCCCGCCCTGCACGCTAAAACACAGGGTGCAACAAGATTACAACAGTTTGCTTGTTAACGCATACAAGCAATCTGTCCTTGAATAATTTCAAATGGCTGCTAACAAAACTGGAGCTTTCGTGCGTTTGAAATATTATACCCCGTTCCAGAAAACGCCTCTGAAATGGATACCCCGTTCTAACTCGGGAGCTTATAAATCACGATCCCGTTGGGCGGCACATACCCGTATAGGTAATGTATGAGAGTACCCCCCGCGAGTGTTTATACCAGTTTTCAGTGCGGTCATGCAAAGCATGTCACGTCACGTAATTCTGCCCCGCGCATTTGGGAAGGAGGGAAGAAATTCTTCCATACTGTACGCGAAAACATTTATGAAATAAAACTGGTTTTGGACTGTGTCTTTGTAACTAGATAAAGGAAAGAATAACTTTTCCCCCTGTTTTTGCTCGAGGGGCGCTGTGCAATTCTTTTTTTTTTTATCTGCGGTTTATAATGATTGTGTTTCAAGTTCAAAACGTGCATCTGTAGCTAGCAATTTGTTGCAATTGGTGTGTTCAAATTACCGAATGCTGTAGAAAGGATACCAAAGGGCACGGGGGGTCCGGACCCCCCCCCCCCCCCCCAATCAGACCTTATACTTATTTGAAACTAAAATTCTTACAACGATAGGATTGCATATCACTGTTTAACTGGCTGAATCTTTTAATGAAAAGCGTGTTGTATTTTGCCACTAAACTAAATGTTACTGAGTTTCCTTTTTTTCGAGCAACATTATAGGCTCACTTGTAGGACGAAAAACACAGTATAATTTTGTTTATGTAACCGTGTGCCTGATCATGTGTATCCTAGAGGAACAAGAGAGATGTTTGTTGCGAGCCTTTCTAATCATTCGGTTTCCTGTGGTTCCGTGCCGTCCTTGTGTTGAAACACCATGACTAAAAGCCAATATCAGGGAATGAGCTCTTCGGAAGCCAATAAATTAGTTGTTGCATCTGGATCTCAAGAAAAGATTTGGATAAGTTGAAAGGACAAAATTGAAGGAACCGATCGGCGAAAAGAGAAAAGAAAGCCAGTAGAAACAAAATTAAGAATATACATGATATCA
Source organism: Porites divaricata (assembly GCA_038088405.1). Taxonomy (NCBI): domain Eukaryota; kingdom Metazoa; phylum Cnidaria; class Anthozoa; order Scleractinia; family Poritidae; genus Porites; species Porites divaricata. Next base: position 492,642 of record JBBMOI010000010.1, on the reverse strand, counting down.
TTTCTTCCGATATTGCTGGTTTTCAGTGTCACGCCATTCAAAATAGATCAAAATAAAAAATCAAAACCGTTCAATAGATCAAGTCAAGAATCTGGGAAATGAAAGGAGGTACATAAAATTCAGATTCAAGATTCAGGTCAGAGGAATATTTCGTATACGAGATATCCGAAGAAATGTTTTACCCAAACTTATAGAGATTTGTATGGAGACGCCATGCTGGTGCTCACGTAAGTGAGCTCCAACATGGCGGACGGAAACCAACAGAAACATCTGTTAACGAGTTTTGCTACAAAAGCGTGAATTTATTCTTCGAGTAGACTGTTCACAGTCCCCTATTTTTCCGTGGTATCGTTGAGATCGAGCGCGTCTTACCGTTAATAGCGACCATCTTGATTTTCAGATGTACCGAGGGGGCGGGCGTCGGGATTATAGCTCTAGGGGGAGGGGAGCGAGAAAAATAGAGGGACTGTACCAACATTACTGCGACTCGCGTTCAAGGAGCGCGTTGCTCCAGCAACGCAGCCATCTGATTGGTCATTAGACAGTATAGGTTAATCTGCGTTGACAACACGTTTGCTTCACACTGACAAGCTGTTGACAAGTCGACAATTCTAAAAATGGCTTTCTCGCGCGGGGGATCAATTTCAGATGTATTGTTTTCAGATAGATTAACTGAGCGCCTTGGAGGTTTAGTTTTGAAGGACAAACAAGAAAAAGCTTTGAAAAGTTTGCTGGATGGCAAAGATGTGTTTGCTGTACTACCCACTGGCTTCGGAAAGAGCTTTTAAAATATATCAAAGCTTTGTCATTGTAAAAGAAATGGACGGCTGTGTCACTGATCCGTGTTGTTTAGTTATCGTCCCGCTTCGCAGCATAGCAGAAGAGCAAGTTAACTACAACGATTTTGGCACGACAGCCAAAGTTTTCGAGAAATCCAGCGAAGCCTTGAAGGACATTAAAAGTAACAGATATAAGTTAATCTATGCCTCCAGATATAAGTTAATCTATGGGCTTGTTTTTCGAGACTGCTTCGGCATTGGCGAACTGTAGGGCCGGCTCTTCTTGACATTTCTCGGAGGAGAAATGACATTCAACCTTTTGAAGCGAGGATCTTCGCCACTTTCCACGCAAATGTCGTTTTCAGAATCCAATGCTGCCTTTATAAATTCGCATATGGGAAGACTTCTTCGTAGCTTGCGGGATAACTACTCCGACATGCTTTCCAACCAGCTCGGCTAGGGGAGTGCTGCTAACTCCCGATTTCTGCGGAATTTTAAACAAATTCTCCGTGGAAACACGGTATCTGCCAGAAGACTTAAAATCAACGCAACAAAGACGACACGTATTAGAAATATCTGGCTTCTTAGCTGGTGGTTTAGCCGGTTTTTTTGGGTGTCAAAGAAAGTGTGTTCACCGCCTCCATTGGAAAACGGTGATGTTTTGATCACGCAACTTTGATGTATCAAATGTACACGTGGGTATTTTTATTTGGCATGTTTTTCATCAGAGACGGAGTTTGTTAATTAATGGGGGATAGGTGTTAAATTCCTGTCACGCCCCCTGAACGCGAGTCGCAGTGATGTTGGTACAGTCCCTCTATTTTTCTCGCCTCCTCCCCAAACCGTCCCCCGCCCCCTAAGTAGATTTGATACTCTTCCCCAGGTTAGACTCGGTACATCTGAAAATCAAGATGGCCGCTATTAACGGTAAGACGCGCTCGATCTCAACGATCCCACGGAAAAATAGGGGACTGTGAACAGTCTATTCTTCGAGAAACTCATAAACATTAAAGTAATACTTTTTCCAATACATGAAGTGTTTAGATAACAAAATTTCCTGAAAAAAGTCATTTTTTAAATCTACATGACAGCTCTCTTGGCCGTCATGTAAATGTCGCGTCAAGCAAAAGCTTAGAAATTCAAGCGTACTCTATCACAAAACCAAAAACCCTTTTGAAGCGAAAATTTGTATGAAAATTAGTTTTCAGCTGCTGTAATGCCTCGTGAAAGTAAAATCTCGGTAGGATCGATAGTTTTTTAGTTTGAATTTTAGTGACGTCATGTAAAAACCAACAATTGGTCGATCTGCAACACAAACCTTTGCCGGGGGCTGATACTGTGGGGTACTTACCAAACATAATTGGTGATCACAAAGGTACGGTGTGTTCCTTTCGGTGAACCCAAAAACGGATTTTCGATCTTAAAACGGATTCCGCGTTCCTTTCGCTAAATCCAAATCCGGATTTTTGATCTGGTGAATCCTTTTTCAAAACGGATTCACTGGATTTGAAATTCGTGATTCACAACATGAGAGGCACGTTTTATCAGGCAGATTTTTGAAACTACTGTTCTACTACTCGTAGTTACGTAGTATAAAAAATAATAATAAGTGGGTTGTACCGTAGTACCGTAGTAGCGTAGTGGCGTAGTAGCGTATTGTTGGTTTTCACATGACGTCACTAAAATTCAAACTAAAAAACTATCCCTCCTACCGAGATTTTACTTTCACGATGCATTAGAGCAGCTGAAAACTAATTGTCAAACAAATTTTCGCTTCAAAAGGGTTCTTGGTTTTGTGATAGAGTACGCTTGAATTTCTAAGCTTTTGTGTGACGCGGCATTTACATGACGGCCAAGAGAGCTGTCATGTGTGTTAAAAAAATGACTTATTTCAGGAAATTTTGCCATCTAAAGAGTTCATGTACTGGAAAAAGTATTATTTTAATGTTTATGAGTTTCTCGAAGAATAAATTCACGCTTTTGTAGCAAAACTCAGTAACAGATGTTTCTGTTGGTTTCCGTTCGCCATGTTGGAGCTCATCCAGGTGAGCACCAGCATGGCGTCTCCATACAAATCTCTAAATTTGGGTAAAACATTTCTTCGGATATCTCGTATACGAAATATTCCTCTGGCCTGAATCTTGGCGAGGGTCTTTGCATATGTACCTCCTTTCATTTCCCAGATTCTGGACTTGATCTATTGAACGGTTTTGATTTTTATTTTCATCTATTTTGAATGGCGTGACACTGAAAACCAGCAATTACTCTTCATAACCTTTTAAGGAAATGCTAGGTAATACTATAATTTTTACATTGAAAAAAGATACTTTTCCTTTTGCCTTGCCTTAGGTAGTACCTCCATGACGTGTCTTCGAGACTATCGTTAAAGTTGAAATCTTTTTAATGTAGGTTTCTGGGAAAATGCCTTACCCCTCTCCCAAAACCAACATTCTTCCCTAAGTCAGAAGTAAGTTTTAACGCTGAGTTAGGTGATTGGTAGGTGGGCAGTTTCCTTGCCAACATATATTGTTCCAGAATCCTTTAAACATCTATGAATTTATTTTAAGGTCAAATTTCATCTTGTTTAAATTGAAATCTCTACCAAGGGACTAGCACGTTTTGATGTCTTGTTACGGTGAAAGGCATCACAAGTCAACTGTTACGTTTTTCGCCGCTAATTTTTATGCCACACAATCTAAATTAGACAGGTGTATGTCCCTTATGAAAATGGCCAGAACTTAACTGTTAAGTGCTCCTGGTATTTTTGAACTAGAATTACGCTTTTAAAATGTCTTTTAACTAACTAGTAGCACGCAATGACCATTGTTGCGAAGATTGCCGGTTTTATACTAGAAACCTTTTAAGTCGTCTGTTAAGTGGGGGGGGGGGGGGGGGGGACAGGGGGGTCACAATCTCCCGCTTCCCGTACCCCGTTCTCCCACCTCCCGTACGTTTTTAGCCCTTTGTCTCCCGACTCCCGCCCTTTATTGTGTTTCTCCCGTTATCACGTAAATCACGCTGTTTGACTCCCTATTCAGATTCTAATAGGGAGTGCTTTGGCCTTGTCCAAAATAAAAAAAATTGTGTTGTAAATCGAACCATTCCGCACTTTCTAGCGCGATCATTGAAGCGGCATTCCTTCGACACAAGTTTACACCACGCGGCAAAATCTTCATTACAGTTTCTCTGCTAGTAGAGGTCTCTCACGACCAGGCAAAAATGAGAGAAAGGAGAGAGAGGCGTCTGCCGGCTTCCGAAGCGTTGTTTGATGAAGCCGCCGACCAGATTTCTGCTGGAAACTTACCGGTTTCAAAACCGTTTTCGTTTAATGTGCAATGCGCGTGCCCTGTTAGACTGAACGATGACAATTATTGAGCCCACAATGGAAGGTGTTGACAGGCCAACCATGACTCATAACCGAGAATATCTCCCAGAGATTTTGCTCTCTTGTAGGAAATGATGAGACGCTCGTTGTATAATTTTCTCAGTAGTGGTTACTTTGAACTAAATGCCATTTGCTCATTAAGATGTTTTTTATGGTTTGGCAAAGCAGGGTGGTACGTGGTAACTAAAGGTAGAATTTTCTTTCGCACTTCGTTGTTCTTTTGTATAGCCGAATTCCATTCAGTAAATTTAACCTCAGAGGATTTTTTTTGTGAGGGTAACCTCTAGCGCGAAAGCGTTTTTTGAAGTTGTAGATGTTTTCATAGAAAGATTTAGCGGAGGAGTTAGTTCTCAGAAGTCTAAGGGCTTCGCCCGCGGATGTCAAGGATTCCTTGGTTGTGAAATCTCTTGCTTTTGTAAACAGTTGTATCCAGAACGTTAATCTCTTTATCAAATATTTCAGCCGTAAGTTTAATTGTAGGGTGATGCCTGTTTGGAAGAGTAATGAATTCAGCAATCTCCTTCCTCTCAGTTATCCACAACGAGAAAATATCGTCAATGAATCTATTCCACGTAAGAGGTTTAGTTCTGCTAAGGTTCAGTGTTTCTGTTTCGACCGCCGATACAAGGGTAACTTCAAGTGATTTGCCCTCTTATTTTGAATTGTAATCCAAAAAAAGGCATTTACCGTCTTTTCAGAACTTTCAGCTTTCCTTTTTTTCCTTTTCGCGCGCAAACCGGTTCTATGGGTTGTGTCGCACATGACAAAAACGTCACTGGTTGTTAAGGAAACGCGAGGGCATGCGTGATAGAAAACGCGTCGGAAGCCGGCAGAGGTCTCTCTCTCGATCTCTCCATTATCTCATTTTTGCCTCGTCGTGAGAAACCTCTGCTAGCAGGGAACATTACAGTGTTTTGTGAACTACAGTCGTAAGGAGCGAGCTACCAGAAAGGTCTTCCATGGACGGATTTTTCCCCACCAAACCGAAAAATGCTAAGACCGATCATCTTTGACGACATTTGACCTGACTCGCTTTGTCGTCCTTACGGAGAATTTCGACATCTAGCAAGACAGACGAGACACTGACACGACTGACACAGTCGACACACATGTACATATGTCATGCAATTTCATTCATGTCCTATGATGTAAGCGACTTGGAAAGGATTCCAGTTTCACAAGAAGTAATGCTGTTTATCCCGAGCACGGATTTTCGTTTTTTGACTTTTCTCGTGTATAAAATTTTGCTTTAAGCCTCGGAAAACGTAAAATGGAAGTCAAGAAACGTTGTTAGGTTCGTTTCTTTGACTGCCTTTTTGAATTTCTTTCCCGCTTCCCGCCATCGTAGAGATCCCGCCTCCCGCCCTTTCTTCTCCCGTCTCCCGTACCTCTCCCGCCCCCTGTTCTCCCGAGCTCCCGCCCCCCTGTCCCCCCCCCCCTGTTAAGTGCGTCTGAACAACTCACTTAACACATGTGGGTAAAATGAGGAATGAGTTTGCGGAATGGCATGTGACATGGCTTGCGGAATGACATAATTATGCGGAATGTAATATATGCAGAATGACTCAAAGACAGGAAATAAGTTAAACTGAAAAATACGCCCTTTTTGGCGGGAATCAATTTGCAAAAGCGGCCGCTTTTTTAATGTTGCGGGATCAAGGGCTCCTTGATTTCTCACTGTCGCGGTTAACCCTTTTGGTACAGCCACAAAGATTATACTTGCCTTTTTTTAGTCGGACTGCAAGGCAGCACAGATACTACATCACGAAAGTCGGCCATTGAAGAAAATTTTAAAATAGAACAGTAGTGATAAGCGACTGATCCACTTGCGGGATGCGAGTGAGGGACTCTCACAATCAAATAAGCTTTACGTTACAGTAAATAGTTTCAGTTAGAGAGAGACTTAATCTTTCACTTCACAGTTCTTCTACATCATCACACAACTTCTAAACTTCTTTCTAACAGCGTCTTTCTTCAAGATTGGCTCTTGCTCTTCTGTAGGTCGCTTTCTCTAGAAATCTGCTCCTTAGCAGCTCTCTATTTACTTGCTTGGTCTTCGTTAATAGGTTTACATTAGTGATAATGCGCAGGATACATTTACGTTCTTCTTAACAACAACATACGATTATCTCGTAACTTAAAATTTCTTTGAAAAGCTTTTCTTCATTTCTGGAGAAGGATAACAACTAAAGAAAACTATCGTAAATCCTCTATTAAGCCCCCCGGGGGGCTTATTTTTTCAAGCACTTTTGAGGGGGGGCTTAATAGAGAGAGGGGGCTTAAAAGAGAGGGGGGGCTTATTTAATTTAGCGAAACGCATCACCTGTAGCAAAAATACCGTGGTATGAGACAGAGTAGACTTACGCGCTGTACAATTAAAGTCACTGTCAAAAGCATTTAATTCAGTTGTGGGAACCTAAAAGTAACAAAAACAAAATTCTTATTCTTCAAAAATGCGCTTTCGGCCTCATGTTCTTCGGTAATTTTTATGAGAAGTTAAACATATGAAGTTGGAGGTCATGCCACCGAAGACCAAAAACAATATGAACTGAATAAGCCTGAACAAATCATAACTGATCAGTCCACGTTAATCGTTAATTTTTTTTGTGAAGAATAAGGATTGGGGGAGGGGGAGGAGGGGGGAGGGGGGGCTTATTAACTTTCCTCCTCTGAAAAGGGGGGGCTTATTAGAGAGGGGGGGCTTATTTGAGAGGGGGGGCTTAATAGAGGATTTACGGTAACTAGGTAAAATTCAGTAAAAGAAACACACTTTTGCACAGTTACTTTAAAGTTTCTCATATCTTTGAAGCTACATCTCAAAGGTACAAACTTCGTTGGTGGTAAACAAAGGACAACTGATCCCATATTCATAAATGTGACAACAAAATAAGTGGATAGGACAAAACTTCCCACCCTTAATCAATCAATCTCTAAAAATGGAAAACTTTGTCAACAAAAGCTAGCCTTAGGCTTCCTTCATTAATTACTAAAAACTTTCATTTTGAAGAGAAGTGTTTTCGGAGGGACCTCATGTTTGGAGACATCCAACCCTCAAAAACCTTATTTACTTACGAACTCACGAAAGGGGAAATTCTTAACTTAGTTACAGTGCTAAGGTGTACGAGAATGATTTGATATAAAACAGGGTTTTATATCTTACACTCTCAGTTCTTTTTTACAAGAATATATTTTATAAGAATATCAAGGCTGAAATTTGCGAAATTTTAAGAATATTTTAAGAATAAACCTAAGGCTGAAATTGTGGAAAGAATATTATTTCGTGCGTTGAAAATCTGTAAATACAATACAACGATATGTTTTTACTTATATAAAATTATTCCTTTCTCTAAACGGCAAAACTAGCCAACAAACGAAACACTCTTCACTAGCGATAGCCAAATGTTCAATGATGAGCGGTACATGTTATGTATTTGTGCAGTACAAAATATGTAAAGTGCAAAAGACATGAACTAAGAATAGAGAATATTAAGAAAATTACAAGAATATTTTCAGTTATAAAAATGGAAGAGTGTATTTTATTTTTTTATTGGACAATTAAGTAATGATCCGGGTAAGGTGGATAGCAATTTCTTTTGTTATGCGGCAACGGTGCTTTCCCCACATAGGAATGTTCTCATTTTTACACAGAGAATGCATAAACCTACATGAAGGCCGTTTACACAATAAAATGCATTTACACTCCACTTTGAAAGGGTTTTTTTGTGTGTTAAAAGATTTTGACCAATCACAAGAGTTGAAAACAATAGCCAAGAAAAGTTTACAATTTTACATGTTCCCCACATAGGATTTCTTTGTTATTCAAACTGAGACCAGATTTTGTTATATGGAAGATGGTTGGAAAGTAAGGATGAATATATGTACCGCTTTATGAAGTTTTGTTAACTTTTGCTGTTTAAGCCAATCAGAAGTAAGTACAGACAATAGAAAAGTTAGCACCTTTTTTGCATTCCAACATGTTCGTTGCCGTTGTTGCTATCGTCCTTATCTGGACGTTTCTTAAAATGTTCCAGAACCTAAAAAGCTTTCTGCAACGACATTATGTCGGTATATATTTCAACTTGATCAGATAAAATTTTACAGCAATCAATCAAATATCATATTTCATGCTTCACCTTTTTATATTTTAAATGTTGTTTATTGATATTATGTTTTACTTATTCCGTCAAGGATACATTTATTTAAATCAAGTTAGATATCGGTTTCACTTTAAAAATCAATGCAAAGATATATAGAACTTCCATTAACTTGTAATATGTTTCATAAATCGGGGAGATACGTCCCGTACAGTAGACTGATCCTTACGGCAGGAAGAGTGATAACTGATAGGAAAAACGAATAAAGAAAACAAAAATAAAATGGTAAATTATACTAAGTTGCCCGATATTTCGGTTTGCAACACAAACCTTTTTCACCCCTATACATTTTGTACTTCGAAAGAGGACGATCTGTAAACCGCTGATCATTCCTTAACTCGAAAATCCAACTCGAAATCCTAACTCTGTACAGAGGTATCCTCGTTTTCACAGGAACCCCAGCCTCGTGGGCGGGCTGTGATTTCACGTTTTTCTTTTTCTGCGCGAGCTGGCATCTTGGGAATTTCGCTAGCGCTTTCATTTGCCTTAATGGTTCTTTCGGTTGTTTGCCACTTTATTCAACCACTCAAAGTAAACAGCCATTTTCAGAGGATATAAACGTAACTATGTTAGACACCTCGTGATCATTAAAAAACGCAACACTCCTGGTAGAGGACCATTTATTGGGCAAACTGAATTTTATGCTAAACGATTATTGGATGACGCAGTTACGCTCCAGACTCAGTGTCAGTTGATCGTGTTGGATTGGCTGGTTTTGCACGGCGCATCTCAATCACGGTGGGCAGGAAACCAGAAGATTGCGAAAGGTTGCGTGTTGCCATAATATTTGTTAAAACTCACTGCATATCAGATTTTTTTTTTTCGTCATGCCTTCCCTTCCAAGATCATACTTCGTTTTCCGAGAGAACAATTGATACTTTTCCAAAGATTCTTTGTCTTGGGCTTTCTAGCTCTATAAGATACGTTTACCGAAGAAAGGTTGGAATACACTTCGCACTTCTATAAAATGTTCTAAAAAACGAAACGAAGAAAACACTCCAAAACTCTTTCACCTTCACAAGTCGGTCCAAAAAAAACGCGAAACAAGCATAACTCATACTAAAGACCTTACTTTTTACTTATTTATTAGATATGATAATACCACACTGACTTGGTCAGCTTTGGATCTATATTTTACAGAATTTAATGCTACAATTAGCCAACGTTTGTTTATGGCGGCGGAATGTCTAGATTTCTTGCTAGCTCCAACACAGCTGGGAAAATGGTACATTCACCTATGAAAAAACAAACAAAATAACAAGGATCATCAGCTAGACAGAATAATGAGACGTCTTATGAATCTGAATAACTAAAAGCGATTTTCTTTTGTCAGGGAATGAGATGGTTTCCTGCAATGTTTTTTCATGCTAAGTGTTTTTTTTTTTTCTTGCAGGATGTTAAATTCTCTCGGATAGTGATTTACAGATTAAAACAAACTGATGCTACATCAAATATGGGGAACTGCCTTGTGACTGAGTCAAAATTGCTGATTGGGTCTCCACGCTACCTTCATCAGTTGCCGGCTTAGCTTTGTTCTTAGATGCTTTTACAAGAGCACTCTAGTTGTCTGTGCCGTAGCGAGAACGGTAAGCCGTTCCGTCTAACTGAGCTTTGACTTGCATTGATCGTTCGGATTCATTAAGATTTCACCATAAACGCCGTCCACACTTTCGGAAATACAAAAAAAATAGTCGGTTTCACACACGCGCCTCTACAGTTCACTTCCGCTCCATGGAAGGACAAACATTTTATTGATCAATTATGACAGCTGATGACAGCATCAAATGTCGGTGCGTGAGCTCAGGCATGAAAGGGCAAGAGGGCGGTTTTCAAAAAACGAGGGGTTTGTCTGCAAGTGTTTCCTTCCTTTCTTCCCCACCCCCTTTTTTTACTTGCGCCATTTTTCGCGCGGTCTTTGACTCTTGTTCCTCGTTCTTTGCTCCTAAACCACACAGAAACGATTGCTATGCAGGCTACAATAGCGCTTTCCACTATTACTAAAAACAGGTTTTGTCACCTTAGACCCCTCGCGTGACTCAGACAAACTTCGCATTTTACTCCAAGGCTTTATATGGAAAACATGCGTTACCGACATGAAAAATTTTCATAAAATTCGCAGTGATACACTGAAACACGACATAATACGATTGGCTGTGTAATACTACAAAACCAAAATAGCTAAAGAGAAAACCGAGTTTGGATGTGCTTCTCGCAAGCCTATGACAGAATATCTAAGGTGAAACGCACACCAACATTAGCACAAGTTTGTTCTGTTGTTGTGCGGCCAGGCACAGGCGGCCCAAGTTCATTGTGTGAGTTTAAAATGGCCGTGAATATAAAGGATTTGTATGGGAATTCAGGTAAAAGATTCAAATCGATAAATACTAGCTAGAATGTCCAATAAAATACAGCTTACCGTATTTACTTTGCTTGTTTTTGTTCGCTGTGTGGTTATTTGTCCTTTCTCTTACAGTGGAAACTCGGGGTTAAAGGAAATCGCTTAAATCGCAATGGATCGGCAAAATAACCACACAGCGAACAAAAACAAGCAAAGTAAATACGGTAAGCTGTATTTTATTGTACATTCTAGCGAGTATTTATCGATTTGAATCTTTTACCTGAATTCCCAAACAAATCCTTTATATTCACGGCCATTTTAAACTCACACAATGAGCTTGGGTCGCCTGTGGGCCAGGTAGACCATATGAACTCGAGGGGTGGCGAATGGTACCACGAAAAACGTGGGTCTCGGAAAATTTTGGCAGGATCTCGAAATCTCGGAAGCGCTTTTGATAAGTCTCGAAGTCTCGTTTTTGCATGGTTTGTTTTTACTTTTTTTGAGTCTCGAAACTTTTTACCAAAGAGTCTCGGGCTCGGATTTCTAACTAGGATCTCGGCGTCTCGGCGAGTCTCGGATTTTACTATTCGCCACCCCTAACTCGGGACGAACACTTTATATCCTGGGCCCAGTTGTTCGAACGCCGGTTAGCGCTAACCCGGGGTTAAATTTTAACCCGGGTTTCTTTTTGTTTTTATCAAAAGCACACTATAGAATAATTTTCTCTATTCTTTTTAGAGTATTCAGTCATCAAATTGTAGGCAAAGAGGATTAAACTGAATTTGCTTTTTAAGCTCTCATATCCGAGTTCAAATTTCGCACTAACCCTGGGTTATCTTAACCCAGCTTCGAACAACCCGGTCCTGTAGTACTAAGTAGCGTAACATAAGCACTCGAAAAAAAAATTGAGCAACCTATGCCTACCTATAAATTTAACCAAATGCACCGTTTCATGCAGAGCTACGAAGCCCTGCCTTCACACATTTTAACATAATTTTACCCACAGTATTATGACGCCGAATAAGAAATAAAACCACTCATCTGTGCAGTTTTTTCCATGTTTAATGCTGTCTTGGCACGCGTTGATTATTTTCAGGGTATTTATTACCGAAACCAAGCTGGATTTTGTTTCCTTTAACGATAAACATCTTCAAAGACGACGAAAATTTGTTGCCGAACGTGACTTTCCCATACTAAACCCTGATACTGGTCAGGTTTTATGTCTGAGTCGCAGCAGGGACCAGAAATTTGTGACGTCATTAGTGGAAAGCGCTATTCCATGCGCACTCGCACACCACGATGCCAGTTTGTGTAAAACTTATAAGAGTATTCTGTTAACGACAATCGAGAAAGAGATCAACGTAGTTGAACATTAAGTACGTTAAAATTTTATAGTGATTCTTAAAAAAGAATTAGGAAGTAAATGGTGATTCATGCTCCAGCCTCGTTTTCATGCTGGACCGTAAAGTGCGTAACATAAAAACGTAAGGTTCTTAAAAACCAGGCTCTTAGTCGCCGATTTTTACTGCATTTGTTTGTATGGCAAGTTGCGCTTCAGTCTGTAAAAGTGAAGTCTGGCACATTACTGTTCATATAAAAGTGAGTTTAATCATTTGCTGATTTACAGAAACATAGATTGAAACACAGAATGACTGAACAGGTTTAACGTCAAAAAATACCCTGGAAAAAAGTTTAGCAGTCAAAACAATGCTCACATCTTTAACATACGTAAAACCAACCTTTCAATGAGAAATCGCACCCTATGCGCGCGAATGCGAGGCTAATGCAAGACATTCCTCAGCGAGAAGACAAACAAACATGAGAAAAATTCGGCTGTTTGGCGGAAAACAAAGGAAACGTTTAACGTTGGAAGGGATTCAGAGGTCAAAACTGAATCACAGGCTTGAGATATCATTATTCTCTCATCACAAAGAGAAATTTACGGGAAGAGTAGTTACTGGAAAGGTTTGAAACTTGAGATCTTACAATTTTTATGATATTTATCGTTTGCCGGCAACTCAGTCAACAGCAATTTGATGATGCTTGTCTGTGTTTTTGCCTTGAAGTTCCCCGCATTAGCATCGCAATCATGCTAAGAAGTCTATGGTTTCATGAACGTCGGCTGATATCAATAAGGATTATCTGAATCTAGACTGCAGCCTCACCTGTCCTTGGAGTAACTTCGCTCCACCGCCTCAAAGTTGAAGTCACGATCGCGGCATGAGTTGAGTTTACGGACAAACTAGTCCCCGGGGTCTTAGGTTGTACCTCAGCTTGTTGGACCGTGTTGTTCTGTATATCATGGAGAATGGGAACTACTACAATCTGTTCCTCTCCAGTAAGGGACGTTGGGATCGGTTTGCTGAGTTGAATCTGTACCCAAATACAAAAACAACAACAAAACCCGTTGAGTTACACGGTTTTTGGTACAGGTAAATAGGACTAGTAATAACCAAAGGTTACGGACTACAGACGACAACGATCGAAGGTCAAAACGCTTTTGCTCCAACATACATACATACATGAACTTTATTAAAGTGTCAAGGTATTTAGCTAAAAGCTAATTGTGGACACTATAAATAAATAAAATAAATATAATATAAGATTAAATCTAGTATATGTAAAAAAATTAAAATATATTCTTAAAATATTATTAATATATAAAAATAACATCAATATAATTATAAAATTATTACAGACAAACAGCAGGACAAGTAGGGAACAAACAAAGACAAACAAATAGATAGACAAAACAGATAATCAGATACACAGACAAACAAACAGACAATATAGGACAAACATATAAACAGCAGTCAAACATAAATACAAAATTCAGAAAGTTAAGAGTCTAGAAAATTTAAATTAGACTAATTAAATAGAGGATTGTGGAGCACACTCCCAATATAACAGGCAGCCAGACAGTACCCACCACTCTACGATGAGCATGCACAGCAGCCACACGTACCGTCCAGCAAGCCAAGCACATTGAGGGCACGCACCCCTCTCCTGAATGCCTGACGACTGGTCTTACTGCGTAGTTCCTGGCTTATCTTGCCCCATATGTGTGGGCCTAAATATCTGATACTGTGCTTGCCATACTTAACAGTATTATATCTTGGAACAGGAAAATCACTTCGTAAGTTATAATGCTTATATTGCTGAAAAAACGTATTACATACATGCTCTGGAGCTAGTGAAGTTTTAACCTTATACATTAAAATTAGTATATCTTGTAACCGTCTGCTCTCAAGACTAGATAGTCTTCCCTACTCTAGGAGTTCCTCATACGTAGCATTCCTACCATCATATACAGCACGTAATGCCCTTTCTTGTACTATTTCTAATTTTCCTTGCATCAGATGCTTTGCAGAGATGCCACACTATGTGACAATATGTTAAGTTAGGTAAAATTGCCGATTTGTGCAATTGGAACTTGGTTTCTCTGGGAATCATATTTCTAAGGGGTACTAGAACACCAACTTTCTTACTTGCCTTTTTGCATATATCACTTATATGAGTACTAAAACTAAGTTCATCATCTAATGTTACTCCCAGCAACTTCAAGTCTGGTGATGATTTAATAACCTGTTTATCAATCTTGACATTGATAGATTGACTGTCCTCATTTTTGTTCTTCCTGCCTAATAACATTAAATTGTACTTGTCATAATTTCCCTTCAAAAAGTTGTCTTTGTACCATTTTGATATTGTGTGCCCCCCATTAGTTAAAAGTTGTTCCACGCAGTCAACTGAATACCCCTTTACATACAGCTGATGATCATCAGCGTACATTGACAAGCTTGCATTATTTACTATATACGTCATATCATTTTTAAAAATGTTCCACAGTAAGGGTCCAAGTGATGACCCTTGAGGGCATCCTCTAATAGCATCCTTCCAACTGCTGGTGACTCCATTGAGTTTGACTCTGTTTTGTCGATTGGAGAAATATGATCTCATCAAGCTAAGTGATTACTCTGAAAAGTCATACGAGTGATGGATGTAGGGAATCAAATGCCTTACTCATGTCTGTTGAGAGTATTCCAATAAATTGCTCAGAATCCACAGCCAGCTTCCAATCTTCAGTGAGTCTGAGCAAAGTAGTTTCACAACTGTTTTTTCCTGTACGCAGATGTGCAGGGATCGAGCTTGGAATCAAAATGATTACACACTTGTATGCTCATCATATACTCAAAAACCTTATCTACTGTACTTAGCAATGATATTGGACGATAGTTTCTTTCATCCAACCGGTCATCCTTTTTTTGGACTGGGTTCCACTCTCCTTTCTTCCATGCTTCAGGCCATTCACTTTTCCTTATACACTCATTAAAAAGCTTTGTTAAGGAATTTGCTATGCCACTTGATGGTAGCCTTAACATTCTATGAGATATGGAGTCGTAGCCTCAGGCCTTTCTGACATTTAGTTTCTCATGGGCTAACTGAACTGAATTTCTACTGAGTGGTTGAAAGCAGAAGTTGTTGAGGTTGCTCTTATTTCCATTGCAAATGTTAGTGAGGCTTGGATGACTCAACAGATCGTCCTCTGTTAAGCTATTGACACCTGCTCCACCAATATCATTGGCCATCGTAGAGAAGTCATTTGCCAGAACATTTGCTACTTTTTCTTGGTCCTTCTCAATTCTCCCGTTTGCTTTAATGTGGATCTCGCTTGCAGGCTGCTTCTTATCACTAAGAAATGGCCTGAATGTTTTATAGAACTCGCTTGGCGTAGCTCTGTGGTCATCTGCCTATTGTTTCCAATATTCTTTGATGGCTTTTCGTCTGTAGTTAGTAGCTTTATTTCTCCATATTCTCTTGAGCTCCCAGTTTTCCTCTTTTCTGCTTTGAACATATTGCTTGGCAAATTTCCTTTTCATTTTGATTGCCCTTTTCCACTCAGGTGTCATGTATGGCACATCGACTTTACAAAATCTCATTAAACGCTGTGCTTTGCGCAAGTTGCACGTCACAGATGGTCACAACACGCGTGAACGGATTACGAGTGATAGAGAGTCCAAACGCGCGTGATCAAATTGCGTCAGTGCATTCCATTCATTCTTAGCGGAACTCCAAACGAATGCTGGCTACATAAATGCGACGCATGCGTAGTAAAAACCTGGAGGTTATGATTACGGGCTCCTCTTGTCGTTCGCAATTAAACACCTCTTAGACAGAAAGTCACTCATATTACTTATAAATAGCTGTTTTTAGCAAGTTAGTTTCCTCTGTATCTGGAAACACAGCTAAATCAAACATACATAAGCTACAATTAGTACAGAATTTCGCTGCCAGGATTGTTTAAGGTTAAAGAAATTTACCATATTTCTGAGGGTCGTGGATCATTCTTTAAAATGGCTAAATGTTTCCGAGAAGATTTTATTTAATGATTTAGGTTTAGTTTTTAAATGCCTAAATGGTCTGGCACCAAGTTATTTCGCTGATTATTTCATAACACGCTTGTAGCAATCCATAGTAGAAATTTAAGAAGGTCTTGAGACTTGAGACTGCAGGTTGTTAGCGGGGCAACGAGGTTTTTACTTTCGCGGAGCTAAACGGTGGAATGGCTGCCTAAGGACCTTCAGGGCATTAAAGATATTAAAGGTTTTTAAGAAAAGATTGGCTAATTGTATGTTTAACGTCATTAGTTATTAATTTTTATCTGATTTATTGTTTTAATAGTATATTTAACGAATACATGGATTAGATCTTATTCCCATAATTTCGTGTAAAGGGAGACTCAATAAAACGTCTGTATGTATGTATGTGTGTATGCATGTATCCGACATGACCTTATGGGAAGTAGACTGACTTTGTGGGGACCTTTGTCACTGTGGGGACAAAACCTTCGTCCCCACAATGTATGTATGTATGTATGTTTTTATTAATGTAAGAAAAAAAGTATGTGGAAAGCTCAAAAGTCTTCAAGCTACACGGCTTACTCCAAGCTACTGAAAATGAATCGTATAATTTTGATTTTTTCAAGATGCATCAGCAACCCATTTACAGCAATGAGATTTTAACTTCACTATTATCGAGACGGTCGTATGGGTTGTAGATGAGAAGTACCGATGGAAAAGATAGATGAAAAGGTCGCAGTGAAGGAAATCTTCAAGTGTCGCAGCCTCACTGTAGAGCTGAAAATTAAACTTGAAGAAAATAATAGAGGGAATAAACTTACAAAGAATAACATTTTCGTCTTCAGTACCACTGCTGGGGTTCCGGGGGGAGCGATTTCAGGGCCGTTGGGTGGTATACTGAGGCACCATTCAACACGCCATTTAAGCTTGCTCGGATCGTGATTCTACACAAGTGAGAAAAACAAATCAAAACACAAGTTTTAAGGCATCTTTGCAGAATCTTGTTTAATACTCATTATCATTTATGCAAAATATTTCTCTATTATTGATTGGCTTGCATCCATCGGTCACTTTTTTTTAAATGAGCTAGTGCAGGCAAATTTAAGAATCTTGCCGTCATTCGTTCATTATACTTTTATACCTTGAATATCAACGCTAATCGTACTATAAGTGAAGAAATGACATTGGACGAAAAGTGGCGGCTAGTATAGATCCAGAGATCAAGAAAATCGCTGGAAGATTTCACAAGCTTAGCGAATAAAAAATAGCCGAAATGTGAATTACTGGATGAAAAAGATAACAACAATACAATGAAAACGACTAAAAGATTTTGGAAAAAAATACACAAGAAATCCATCTCCATTTATTCTAAAATTGCCCAAGAACTGACGATTGTTTAAAAAATTGACAAAGATGAGAAACCGTTTAGGTACTTTCAGAAACTTAAAGTTGCTTGACATTTGACAGAGCTGCCGACCGGCCAGACCATTGCAGTTGTAATGAGAATTTCACTTTTTTAATTCAAACTATCCAGCCAGGTCAGTCAAAACCTAAAAACCTAGTATGCACGAAGAAAATGGTTTTTCAGCAAAATCTCGTAAACTGTACAATGTCTTTCAGGATTCAAATAGCTTCACGTTAGGGGGTGTTTACATGAGAAAACTCGCACAGGCGCGAGTTTCATACCGGGATGACTTTTTGATTTCGAATCGCGTTTACATGATGACTGGGTCATTTCATATCTCGTTATTTGAAGGTACACTTCATGTTGATAAAATACACGAGTGATTCAAAATCGCAAACATTACGCATGCTCTACCCGTTCCAGTCTACCGGCACACCGATTTCACACCGAAAAACGGGTGGTCGTTTCGCGTTTACATGATGCCCCTGCGAGATTTCGTACCGGAGTGACATTCTCGCCCCGGTACAAACTCACGCCGGCATGCATTTTGTGGTGGTTTCATGTAAACAAATATAGAGCCATGAGAGAACACCAGAGTGAACTCGTTCCGGGGCGAAAGTCGCCCCGGTGTCATGTAAACACCCACTTACAGAGAACTTCGTTGGGTATAGGAAACCAGTCGGCAAGTTATTTATGAACTTTATTACATCTACAGCCGAACCTCCATGTGCGACCACCTCTCGTAAGCGATCACCTATCCAAGACACCAAGGTTTTCCCAGTCAAAGCCTTGCAGTTCGAACCTCTCGTAAACGACCACCTTCTGTAAACAACTGCGCATCCCTCATTAATGTTTAGTTAGCAGACAAAAAAGACCCCTGTTGCCATATCGTAACTTAGAAATAGAATGCAATAAATTATCTATTGGACCTCCTCTCAGAAGAGACCACCTGTGGCTCGATTCTTCACATTTTACGGGAGGTTCGACTGTGTTTTTAAATCACTGGTGATCCTAGTTTGATTCATTCACGAATCGGACTTGTTTTTGCTCTAAATCGCATCATTTGTTCTAGATTTTATCATTCTCTAAATCGCGACATTTGCAAGCGTTTCCGATTCTGCTTTTCTCATAAAATGGCTTCTGGATAACTGAAATATCGGTATTGAGAAAAATCCAGTATTTTTGGCGATTAAAACGTGGGATTTCAAAATGGATGAAATAAAGAGGTAAATGAACTTCGTGTCGTGCAGTGTTGTCTTGAATTCAAACTAGTTATTTCAAATGGAACTCACGCTTTACGTGGACGAAACTGCATGCATTCAATTCACTTGATCAATTACCATTATTAACAAAACCCTATTAACAAAAACCAGTTTCTGTCTGTATATAGATGGGATACACTTTGCATGAATAACACGGATCACTGTTCAATTCGGCTTTCGTTAGGTATCTGGTAACGTATCATGTAGATCTCGGAGGGTGTTAAGTTGGATGTGACATCATGGTATGACCATTGTTGTTATTCCTTTTCCGCAAATGAAGTTCATTTTGATTTTATTTTCTTACGCTACCAGGAATGGAAGGATTGCGGAAACAGTAACTGCACTTCACATTATTGAAAAGAAGTGACTAAAACATCCCGCTGTCCAAGAGCTAAATTTATATATATGTATGTTCATTAGAGCGTGCAGGCGAACTCACCAATTCTAACTTCATGATCTTGATGCAGTCCCGCAGTATATTGGGTGGTGCACCGAGAAGTCGAGCAAAGGCTGTAATGGCGCTTGCTTTATAAGGCGCACGGGCAACCTATAACAATAAGAGAAAATCAAGTAGTAACATCTCCTGATCAGATTGTTTTCTGCAATGCCCTAGACTGTTCACAACCTCCTGTTTTTTCGCATGATCGTCAGGATCGAGCGCTTAACCCTACGGGCGGCCATCTTGGTTTCATATCTACCGAGGAGGCGGGTGTCGGGATTTGTAGCACTTCCTCCCAACCCACCCCCCGCTCCCTAAGTGGATTAGACACCCACCCAAGAAGGACGCCAGTAACGCAAAGTCTTCGATATCAACGATCTTGCGGAAAAATGTGGGGGCTGTGAACAGTTTAGCAATTAAATGTCCTCGCTGCTTGACAGCATTAAGCAGAAAGCAGATGTCGACGAATAATAGTGATGACCCAATGTGTGCCACATGTAAATCAAAACCTGTGATCTAGCCACTCTCCTCCCTTTAGGGCATCTTCCCAAACACTTTCATTAGAGAGGCCATGTTACATAGCCTACACTCCACTTCAGATTCTGCCTGGTATTAAGGCTGGAGAGCGCTATCCACTAAGTAAATCCCTATAGCGACACAGAACACAAAGACTGTGGAATTTCTTTCGACCTATCTCGGTCCCAGGCTCTCCCTGCTCTGGTAAGTTGGTGATGATGTCATTCTCCCCTGCAAAATCTCCTTGGAAGCGAGACAAGTGACCCAAGATCCGCTCAATCAAAGACGGCTGTTTCATACAAACAGGAGTGCGTTCTTCCTTATCGACAAAAATACGGCTTAGAGCCTTTCATACAATTGTGGTTTGAAATATGGGTACTTAATGTTCACTATCTGGTTTCCCTAATTAAGAGTCAATGGTACAGATTTGATGTACACGAACCTTAGTTTCAAAAAATCTGTCGAGAGTGTTCAAGTCGTCTTTCCACGAAGCTTCTGAAAGAGAAAGGTATTACATTTTACGCACAGAGTACAGCCATACATACGGTAGGAAAAATTGGCTAAATAGAGGTTCGACTGTGGTTAAGTCAAACTGTAAGCGAGATAAATTCAATCGATATCGTGGATTAAAAATTCCAAGCCTGGAATAGCGGTAAATGGCTTTTCAGGAACCGCACCGATATTTTTAGAACAACTCTTCAGTATGATTTGTACAGTGAGTGTCGGATAATGAGATTGTGAAATAAATTAAATAATTCATTTTGAACTGCGGTTATAGATGAGAGTGAAGAATGATCCTCGCAGTGAATTTTCCAATTTAAGCAATTGGAAAGAAGAAGCCTGAAAAAATCAGGGCTTCAACGGGATTCGAACCCGTGACCTCTGCGTTGCCGGTGCGTTGCTCTACCAACTGAGCTATGAAGCCACACATTGGGAGCGAGGTCAATTTATTAAGTTCATATCTCCCGTAAGGAGTGAAATGATGTGAAATAAATTAAATAATTCATTTTGAACTGCGGTTATAGATGAGAGTGAAGAATGATCCTCGCAGTGAATTTTCCAATTTAAGCAATTGGAAAGAAGAAGCCTGAAAAAATCAGGGCTTCAACGGGATTCGAACCCGTGACCTCCGCGTTGCCGGTGCGTTGCTCTACCAACTGAGCTATGAAGCCACACATTGGGAGCGAGGTCAATTTATTAAGTTCATATCTCCCGTAAGGAGTGAAATGATGTGAAAATAAATTAAATAATTCATTTTGAACTGCGGTTATAGATGAGAGTGAAGAATGATCCTCGCAGTGAATTTTCCAATTTAAGCAATCTATAACCGCAGTTCAAAATTCATCTATAACCGCAGTTCAAAATGAATTATTTAATTTATTTCACATCATTTCACTCCTTACGGGAGATATGAACTTAATAAATTGACCTCGCTCCCAATGTGTGGCTTCATAGCTCAGTTGGTAGAGCAACGCACCGGCAACGCGGAGGTCACGGGTTCGAATCCCGTTGAAGCCCTGATTTTTTCAGGCTTCTTCTTTCCAATTGCTTAAATTGGAAAATTCACTGCGAGGATCATTCTTCACTCTCATCGATAATGAGATTCATACCTTGTCCCTGTCCTGCGGGGGGCTTGGTGGTGAGTCGTAACGCAGTGTATGATGGGTCTACGCTAACAATGTACTGTAGATTAGTTGTGGGCTGCATGCTTGAGCTGGGCGGAGAAACTTTAAACACCAGACCAGCCAATTCATTTCTTACTAGGGTAAGCTGTAAAAAAATAATTAGAAGGTATAAATAATAGTAATAATAATAGTGAAGAAGGGTATGGTACAAAACATCAAGAAAGTATCAGAGAGAGCTACTATGACAGAGATTCAAAAGATCTTCATGCTGGGATCTGCATAGCCTGCGAACCGCAGACGTATTTCCGGTCGTTGCTTCTCTTCCTCCGAAAATAGCGTCTGCGATCTCGAGCCGCGAAACGATTTCCGTGACGTCATTTCTTTTCTTCTGTCCTCAACCAATCAAATTGAGTGATAGAAAGATCCGATCAATAACACACGCGAAATCGCGAGGACCGCCAACTGTTGATGCTGTTATGAGTGCGGAAACGCTAAAAAGATTTCCTCGGCCAAAGGAGACTCGTTTTTTTTTGCTCAAGGGTAAAATTCCAGTCTGAAGTAGAAAGTGAAGATCTTTGGCGAGAGTTGGAGATTCGTGCGTTAATTTATAACTCAGTTGGAGTCAATCTCAGTATATATCGATTTGTCTGTTTACATCGGTTGCAATAGCCTGCGAAAGGCAGACGTTTCTCCTCGTTCATCGCCGCTGAGGAACTACTTTTACCTCATGCGCGCCAAAATGCTGCTTGCTCCAATGGGTTTTTTCCTCTGACGGATAGATTCTGCTGGAGGGTTCTACTTTTCGACTGAGCAAATGTGATTTTTGCCGCTTATTTCACACTGAGAGGTCATGACACGCTTATTGATTTTCTGTGGTTTTTGTCTCTGGTCAGGAAGATGATTTGTCCTATGATGCAAGATCATTTTCTGTGACCGCTTTTGACTGGTAAAGCTTTTTATTGCGGCTAAATAAGGCCTTTGGTCCTTTAATTTACTCCAGAGTGCCTTCTGGATCTGAATAACTGTGCGACTTTTTTAGTCCGTGACTGTGATGTTTTCCTGCATTGTTGAATCACGGCCCAGCTCGTCTCGTCTTGTTTGCAGGATGTTTAATTCTCACAGGTAGCGATTAACAGATTTAAATTTAGAAGAATGAATTGCAGCCTAAAATAAAGCTACATCAGCTATTTGTAAGTTTCGCTTGCCAACATTCTTCGCCATCGCATGACACTACTAAGCCAAGAGTCTGGTGATCCGAAGACGATACAATATTTTCCACTTTCTACGGTTTTTTATGTCCGCCGCCGAGCTGTTATCACTAAGCGATGTCGCGTTGTACTCCAAACGAAGATAGACGGCTCACTTGAATTTTCATAAGATTGAATAGCGGAGAAATAACGATTAAAATATTCTTCTCACGTTTATCTATTGATTCAGAAGCAAATCTTGGAAACGCGACAGACTATCCATAACCAGCCGGCAAATTGACATAAATATCACTTTTCATTTCGACTACTTGTCGAATTGCTTCTTCTTGGTGCTTGTCTAGGTTTCTCAAACCCGAAAATATTGCATATTTTGGCAGACGCGTCGTCTAGTGAGCTCTCCCCATCTTCAGCTATTTTGGTTTTCTCGTGTATAGCGGATTCCCACGTAAACCCCACGCGTGTTAGCTCCACAAAAATAAGAGCCAAATTATGATTGGTTAATAAACACTGACGTCATGGAAATCGTATCGCAGCTCGAGATTGCAGACGTTATTTTTCGGAGGAAGAGAAGCAACGACCGGAAATACGTCTGCGGTTCGCAGGCTCGGATCTGCACGAATCCTCAGAAAGGTTCTCAGTGTATGAACAGAATGATTGACTTGTGTGACTGACGCTCTAGGTGCATGGTTTGCGCCCGGCTGATGCACAAAAAGAACACCAGCAAAGACTGTGATAATAGAGATAATAATAATAATAACAATAATAACAATAACAGGATTTCTTATCTAAGCGCCTTGCGCTCTGGAAGGAAGGGGATATCAGCAAGTTGCTACGCGAAGGTAGAATGCTCCAGAAAGCTTACGACATTTGATCAACCGGAAAAATCCAAGATATTTGCTAAGCTTGTGCTCGAAGGACAGATCAATTCAGCGCTGCGTTTCCTTAGCGAAACATCAACAGGGGGCGTGCTGGAGCTAACGGATGACGTCATGGCCCAATTGAAAGAGAAACGTCCAAACCCATAACCAACAAGGTTGGGCTCACTTCTCTTCGGGCCGATTAACGATGATATCCCTGAATCGGTGTACTCAGAGATAAATGGTGAGATGATAAGGGAGGCTGCGTTAAGAACAAAGGGATCAGGGGGACAATACGGGGTCGACGCTAATGGTTTTAGAAGAATGATGGCTTGCAAATCCTTTAAACAGTCATCTACAAAACTATGCGAGGCGATAGCCACAATGACAAAGACTCTATGTACAACTTATATCGACCCTGCAACCATAGAGCCACTGGTGGCAAGCCGATTGATTCCCCTGGATAAAGGTGAAGGTGCAGTGAGGCCTATAGGGGTCGGTGAGGTAATACGAAGGATTATTGGAAAGTGTGTAATGAACGTTTCCAAGGGAGACGTGGTTGAGGTGAGTGGTTCACTCCAGCTATGCGCAGGTCAAAAGTCCGGCAGCGAGGCTGCTATACATGCCATATGTGAAGCAGATGACATGGACGCGGTACTGCTCATCAATGCTTCTAATGCATTCAATGCACTTAACAGAGCAACTTCACTGCATAATATCCGGGTTCTCTGCCCTGTAATTGCAGCATACGCCATCAACACTTACAGAAAGTCGGCACGCTTGTTTATTACCGGCGGCAAAGAGATCATGTCAGCTGAAGGAACAACACAGGGTGACCCACTTGCTATGGCCCTCTACGCCTTAAGTGTGCAGCCGCTGATCACTAGCCTGCAGGTGGCGTCCAGTACTAAACAGTGCTGGTTTGCTGACGATGCCTGTGGAGCTGGCTCTGTACTGGAAATCAAGAAATGGTGGGATGTCCTCAACAGCCTTGGCCCAGTCTTTGGCTATTTTCCTAACCCCAAGAAATGTTGGATTATCTCAAAGCCAGATAAAGAGGCACGCGTGAAAGAAGTCTTCAAGGACACGGCTATCAATGTGACGGTAGAGGGACAAAAACATCTGGGTGCGGTGACAGATTCACGGGAACATCTAGAGGAATACGTTAACGAGGTGACCAACTGAGTCTGCGAGATAACCAAGCTGGCAGAGTTTGCTCTTTCTCAGCCTCAAGCGTGTTATGCTGCTTACTCCTTTGGCCTCAAGCACCGATGGACATATTTTTTGAGAACTCTGCCTGATATTCAAGAATTATTGGAGCCTTTGGAGAATGCCATATCTAAGGTGCTCATCCCTGCAATTACGGAGCATAGGCGCACTCCGCTGGACAGGGACATTTTAGCACTGCTAGTCCGTCTAGGGGGGCTTGCCATGACAAACCCGTGTCTTGACGCAAATCTTGAGCAATCCTCCTCCGTCAAAGTTACCATCCCGCTGGTCCAACAGATCGTGGCTCAATCCCATCAGATGCCGGATGATTCTTTGGTCAACCCACTACAACAGGCAATGAGAAGTGAGAGAACAACGGTGCTCCAAGACAGGGCAGAGTATATCAGAGGGGTAGCCCCACAGAAAGTCCAACGGGTACTTGACCTTGCTGCGGAAAAAGGGTCATCTGTTTGGCTGACGGTACTCCCCCTTCGTGAAATGGGTTTCAATCTAAATGAGAGAGTTCCGCGATGCAATCAAACTGCGCTACGATTGGCCGGTTGATGATATCCCCTCCACCTGTGTATGCGGTGATGCTTTTACAGTGGACCACGCAATGATATGCAAGAGAGGTGGGTTCGTTACCTAACGTCACAATAAGCTGAGGGACTTAGAAGCCGAACTCCTGAATATGGTTTGTACCGATGTTGAGATTGAGCCTGTCCTGCAAGATATCTCGGGTGAACAGCTGGGAAGAGGTTCTAATCGAGCTCCAGATGCGAGGTTGGATATTCATGCGCGCGTGTTCTGGGAGAACCAACGATCAGCACTCTTTGATGTGAGGGTTTGTCACCCTAATGCTGATTCGTATAGGGACCTAGAGCTCCAACAGATATACCGCAATCACGAGAACGAGAAGAAGCGCCTTTACGAGAGGAGGGTTTTGGATATTGAACAAGGAACTTTTACACCCCTTATTTTCACGTCAACAGGCAGCATGGGAAACGAGTGCTTGCAATACCATTCCAGACTGGCGCAGCTGATCTCCATCAAGAAAGGAGAACATTATAATAAAACAATCTCCTGGATAAGAGCAAGGACATCCTTCGCTTTACTAAGATCCGCACTAATCTGCCTAAGAGGTTCAAGAGCTAGAGGGAAAGCCTTTCGTGACTTTAAGAACATTGATATTGACGTTGAAACCCAGGAGGGAGCCATTATGTAAATACTGTTGAAATAGGTTTTAATAGTTTATTTCTTTTATTTACTTTTACCTTGTATATACCGATATTGACGTTGAAACCCAGGAGGGAGCCATTATGTAAACACTGTTGAAATAGGTTTTAATAGTGTATTTCTTTTCTTTTACTTACTTTTACCTTGTGTATACTAATTTGTATGGAATATGTTAATTAATGTTAGGATGATGATAGTAGTATTAGTGTTAGTTGTAGTAACCATGATATCATGACATATATGATATGACGATGATGATAATGATGATAATAACTTTTTGTGCCTTGGATATTTTAATATTGGAATTTTTAACTTATAAATGGCAACTTGTCTGGAATATGTTAATAAAGATTATTACTATTATATAGCAATAATATATAATAATAATAATAAGATATTCATAAGGTCAGCACTTTTTAACACCTGTCGAAAGGCCCTTGGACACCTTATGAAGTTTACACAACGTAGTATTCCGTATCGTTTTGGATCAGCCGGTTAAGCACTGCGTTTTACAGATTAGGGTTAAGCACCGTTTCGAAACTGGTTAGGTTCCTTTTTTGGGTTGGGGTTGATACTATGTGTACTTTAATTTACCTTGTGTAAACTTCATAAGGTGTTCAAGGGCCTTTTGACGGATGTTAACGAATGCTGACCTATTCATAAAGATCTCTATTATTTGTCAGTCGGCCCCCAACTGCTTACCGATTCTTCGCTCTGCACGACTCGAGTAAGATGTCGTTTCAAGTGCACACAGCACAAGAATCTTTCCAAGGGCGACAGCATGACCGGTTGACTACGCCTGATGGAAGCCGAAGTCATTGGCGCTGGGCTACAAAGCTTGGTAAATGCTGAATGCGATAAAATTGTTGGAGCGGCGGCGGTCCACGTTCTTGCAGTGAGTTGTCGTGGCGGAGTGGTTGCCTGCCTTTGTGCAGCTCCTGTCGACGCCTGAGTGCTTGGTGATGGTCTATTAAAGATATTAACAAAAAGTCGTTTACACTAAAAGTTGGAACAAATAAAGACGATACATCCATTCTCAAAATTTAACGCGTCACATTTACCGACTAAAACAATTTTGTGCTTTACTCTACTTCCTCGTCCCCAAAATAACTACTGAGCTTTAAGTGGATCAATTTTTCACCTTTCCAGACGAATCACTCAGTCTGCAGTTTGGTTTGTGCACTCAAGTCATATTTGGAAACAAACTATTCACAGAAGATAACATCTCAAACCATAAATCGTGCTTTTTTTTTAAACAATGCAGATGGGTTGTTTGTGTGCCAAAGCAACAGTAAACAAAATCCATGGTAGAGCCGCTTGTTAAAACAATTAACAGAATCTGACTTAAAATACTTGAATTGAAGCAGCATGGCCGAATGATTAGAGCGCTGGGCTCGTAATTCGGAGGCCCGCCCTGACAGCTTTCTGAATTTGCTCTCGGTAAATAGTCAACTGGTTCATCTCCTACCACCTGGGATTCTTAATCCTGTTATGCTCCATTTGAACTGTTTGTTGCATTATGCCTGCAAAGCCCCAAAAGGGGAGAGGATAATCAAGTAACTATTTATTTAAATAATGCAAGTGTCATTTGGAAAAACCGAGCAGCGGAGTGAAGCCGATTTTGGTGCAGATCAGGACCAGCAATATTAAGTAAATCTTGAAATAAAAAAACCAGGCTGAAAGGACAGCTAAAGAGGGTCCTTTCATAGATAGAATTAACCACCAAACAATTTTTATAGTCTCCATAGTCTTCATACAGTACGACTGATAAACTCTTTAGTTTGTAATTAAGAGGTCTCAAAATAGATTGAGAAACCCCTTTACGTCAGATTGGGATAGTAACAATAACTGCCGTGTGCTGTACAGACGGATCAAAGACTCACCTGAACTTTGTAGCCTGACCAGTTCCAGTGAATTGCGGGGACATTGGCCACGACCCTGGTGACGTAACAGGCATGTTGTGAGAGAAGGCTGGGGAGGAGCCGCCTAACGCAGGAGACGGAGTGGCAAATTGGTGACTAGTCGCTGGAGACACCACAGAAAGACCAGACGAGCCCACGGGAGACTGGGCAGCAGCTGGTGAAGGTTGTAGAAGAGCTGAAAGCTGAGTAGCTGTGGTTTAGAAATAAAGAGTTGCTTTCGTTGTACAATCGAGACAACTGATATCTTGAACGTGAATGAGGTCAAAGGATTTCCCTGTTCAGATAAACCTCATCGAATAAAAATAATAAAAACTTAAACAGCTTTCTAGTGATGCTTTTTGTTACGCTACACGAGGAGTTTAGAATTCGCACTTCTTCGGTGAAAAAGATTTTACCGTCTGTTGACCAGAACTTAGCACCGTAGATAGTCCACTACACTGTTCAACTTTCATCACTCATTAACAAACTTTAAGACGCAACTTGTTCTATTTGGCGTTTATTATGGTACATGAGCTTTTTTCAATTTCGCGTCTCAACAATGGAAAGAGCCATACTCTACTATTTTTGAAAAACTTTGACCGACTTACTACTTAGTAAAAATCAAGCCTGTGAATAATCAGGCACTTCAAAATAGCAATTAGAGAGAAAAGTCTGACAAAAAAGCGGGCGTCATGGATATGCTGTTAAACTCACAGCTAGCTTACTCTATCATAACAAAAGACAGCATAGCAATCATGAATGGAAAACTTTATGTGACACAGAGAGAAAAAAGGAATGGAAAGGAAGATTAGAAACAGAAAAGTCTTGAGATAAACCAGCGATTTATCGAGTCTCCAGCTGAGGCAACGTATGGAATCAACATAACTGCTGCTCAGCTCCAAGCGACAAGTTTCACACCAGACCACTGCGTCTCCAAGCCGCCAAATATGATAGAAAAACGATACAAAGATGGTTTACAAAAAGAGCAAAGCAACATCAGTTGAAGCAGCTGCAAAGATGTACAAAACAGGCAACGTATGAACACACCAAGCAGCAGCTTACTTTAACTTGTCAAGTCAAGCAAAAGCAAACAGATAAAAAAAAACGTTATTTCAAATCTAAATCCAGACATAAAATTTTTATTAGGAAATATAAAAGTAAGAACATAACACGGCTAATGAGCACTGGTTATCCCAGTCTGCTATAGAAGTTGTAACTTAGTTCAAGGGAAAATACGCAATTCTTAGAAAGTTTACTTGCAAACGCCTTGCAAGTCGCCTAATGCCAAAGATGATTACCAGTTAGAGTCTGTAAGGCTAAGTTTAATGTATATTTTATGTCCTTTCCCTTCTACCCATTCTTTTTACTGGCTCTTCTTTCTTCAATTCCTTTGCCCCACTAAATCATGACAAGCCCGAGACCAAAAAACAAGAGGAATATTCTCTCTAAAGAGTTCTTATTTTCTTGTTTTCTAAACATCTCAAGTGGGTTATCACGCCGGTAAACCCATAGAAAATGTGGCCTACTGCTTTTATAAAATAACTTTTAAGTTTTCTATGAGTTTACCGGCAAAATAAACCATAGGTTTTTAATCAATCAGAACGCGCGTACCATCTTAGGTATTTTATAATAATGTATAAACAACGCAACAACTACCTGGAGAGCCAACACCATAAATATTACCGGGGCTGTTTACGCTCGGTGAGGAAGAAAATGGCGAGGGAACACTCATTGAGGAAGGGGGAGCCTGGGGCGAGGTGCGTGAGATCATGGGTGAGGGTGTTAGGTTGGCGGATTGCATAGGCTGTGGTGACGTAAACTGAGGATCAATGACAGCTGCATCTGTTTCCATGGCAATAGGTGAGGGTGGCGCTTCATCATCTGCTGTAGAGGCATGACGGGAACTTATTCCTCCAACTTTAGCAACTTCATCAACATATAATTGAAGGAAGACCTAGAGAAACCGAACCACAAATACAGAAATATAATATAAACCCGACTATACACTAAAAGCGAGTATAAGAAAATATACCAAATATAACAAAGAAAACACCGAAAAACACCACCAACAACAACGACAAAGACAACAACAACAACGTAACAGTTTTCTGATACTTCTGACACTAACGCCATTCTTTTTAAAAGGACTTAATGAACGGAAACAAAAGTTGTCACAAAACGGTAAAATTCCGAAAATAAGCCCTGGGGTTGGCATTCGGATGAAGAAGTTTCTTAAAAAAGAAAAAAAAATACATTACAAATCGATTGGGCTTGTAATCAGGGGGGGAGTTCGGGTTGGTGGTATTTCAATATCCTTCTAATAGTTAACGAGAAGATACTCAATTTTCTAAGCTCGGCGTTTCTCATTAGAGCTAGTTTGTACTACTTATATTATGCAGCAGGATTTGGATGTGATCTTTGTTTAAAAACACCAACAAACCTTTAAATTTTGAATCGGTGTAAAGCCAGGTTTGTTCTTGCTGGGGTCCACTGAACTGTATGAGGCATCTATTGACCCAAGATATGTCATTAGCTGTGATTAATTTAATTATACCCTATTAATGACGATGAAGCATATAGTTCATTATCAATGGCTCTAAAGACCGACTAAAACTTCAAGGGTATGTCACTTACATAATTCTAGAATACAACAATGATATGATGTCCAGTGTCAAAAAGCTACCGCACTGAAACCAATTCAAGCTTAAAATTACAGGCACTCAAAAAGACTTCAGTACACGGTGATCTTCGACTTCCTGAAGTTGCTACTATATTGAGAAACACCTATCGCCACGTATGTACGGTATACATTAAGATATTACATCTGCTATTATAAGGAATGAAACACTTAAGGTGCTTATGCTGTAACTACGTAAGTGACGGAAATGTCTTTTTTTGTATTCATGCCAATGTCGGTGACAAAAATCGATTGACCCTTTAAATCCTTGCACTTCTTACCTACGTACTTACAATCTTTTATTTGGTAATCTAGAGTATAAATGTTTATTATTCCGTTACCTCTGATAGCAACAAGGTTCTTTGCTCGCAAACAAACTTCTAACGCATTGCTGAAGAACAGTGTTAAGGACGAAACAAATTTCTTTTAAACAGAAACAAAACCTAAATGCACTAATTCCAATCATCATCATCATCATCGTCAAAAACGTGAACTGCGGTCGTTTTGCCCGAAAGTCGATTCTACCTGATACCAAAACCGTCACCGTGTCACGTTTGTGAAATAGTCGTCTGACCATTGGGGGAGGTGGGGAAAGGAGGGAGAGGGGATGGCTTAAATCAGCACTGACAAAAGGCCGAGTTGATTCAGTCCAAAATATTTGTATTTTGAACAGGCGGGCGAGTGAACACCAGGGCCTGGTTCCTCGAAGGATGGTTAAGTTAAACCCAGGATTAAGCACGGTGTTTTCTTGTCTAAGAACATGTAACTCAAGCTTACATAATACTGTTGAGCCTTTTCTCTGAGATATAGTATTGACTGGAGTATTACTCCAAACAATGCAAACGCTAGGTAAATACAAAAAGTGGAACAAAATCGTAGACTTGGATAGGCGCTAATCGCCCTTTCAGGAATCGGGCCCATGGCACTAAAGGCCTTTAAAAACAGCCAAATAAACACTTTTGTTTTCAGCTCAAGGGACAACAAAGGCTTAAGGTTCACTCAACCTGAACCAACATAAAAAAGGATACTTGTTCCTGTAGACGAGTAACACATGCGTAGATGATTGAGGAAGAACTGCAAACTTCCTGAAGGACATGTGTGGACGCTATAAAAGGAAGAGATGAGTAATATTAATATCGACGAACAAGCAGTTCACTAACACCAAAAACCACAAGGAGCGTAAACACTCGAATTTGTGCCCGGAACGCTTATTTAATTTTCTGAGTCGAGAGACGGGGGAAGCTAATTTGAAGGGAGGCGCCTATTTCGTTTTTCAAATATCGATTTCTGCCTCAACATTACATTTCCTTTATTCCCGAGTAATACACACTGTGGCAGTAAACTGACGAAACACATTTGTGTGTGTGGTCGGTCTCAAAATCCTGTTTCCTCTGAGGTCCTCTGGGTTCCTTCCATTCTACGACTTTGCCGCAAATTCAGTGGTTTTTTTTAAGGAGGGTTGGGCGTGCGCTTATTTAATCAATTTCAGGCTCAAGGGGACGCTAATTGGAGGAGGAAATTTATTTGTAGGAGGGCGTTAATTCAAACCCTCCTCACATCACACTGACACTCAAAGCACAAAACATAATATTCCAAATACACAAGCCACAGGAACACTAAATTTTAAAACTTACATTCACTTGTATTCCAAGCATGGGTTTCGTGTTAAGTTTCGCTATGGCAGAGAGTGGACGGAAAGTGTCGTGAAGGATCTGAAAAGAAGTAATGGTTGATGCTTAGCCTTTACAGAGCACGATAGGTTTTCAGTTGTATTGGCCAAAAAAACGACTGCGTTTAATTAAACACAATTTCAGTGCCCCTGGTATAATTTGTCACACCTTTAATACTAATACGTCGGGTTTCACAAAAAGTTCCACAAAAAATTAAATAAGACGATCATATCTTCAAATATTTCCTTTAAACTTCGAACGATGGAGGAGGAGGCGAGGGAAAACTTAACGCACCACAAACGAAAATCACACCAAAAATATAAGCAACAGAAAATAAGTTAATTGATAGTGCTTACTTTAATAGTTCACTGTATCACAATAAAATTTTAGCCAACAAGAAAGTTGGGCTATTTTAATTTCTCCGTAAATTAATTCCAATATAAATTTTTACTCCATTATTTCATTGCAGTATCGTAAATCATTTTACACGCTTGATTTGAAGATACAGTAGAGACTCTTTTCATTTATTACCTGTACAATGTAGGGAAGACTTTGATGTTTGTTGAACTCCTGTTGTAGGTGCTTGGCAGTTGTACTGTGTGGATTGGCACTTAGATTCGGACCACAGTACCCAAATGTCAGTACAAATTGAGACTGATCCACGGACCATTCAAACGTTACCTTCAATAAAACGATAAAAACGTACTGCTATGAATCCGTCAGAAAATGTAGCAGTTCATGGAGAGAGCACTCACCTCCTCCCAATGTGGCCTGGGTTCAAATCCCGG
This sequence comes from Porites divaricata, assembly GCA_038088405.1. Taxonomy (NCBI): domain Eukaryota; kingdom Metazoa; phylum Cnidaria; class Anthozoa; order Scleractinia; family Poritidae; genus Porites; species Porites divaricata. The sequence continues at coordinate 459,833 of JBBMOI010000010.1, read as the reverse complement.
TGTCAACGCGTTAAGTTTGTTTTTGCTTCAGCCCCTTTTCTCCCAGAGGTTTTTCTCCTGTTACTCTGGTTTTCACCTCTCATCAAAAATCGACATTTTAAAATTTCAATTCGACCAAGAAAGGTAGACGAGGAGCGACTATGTGGATGTGCTACCTCTAGATCGTTATTTATTTAATGCCCTCATAAATGTATGGGGTAACAGGGTTGACCAACAGTGCTTCATTAAGAGTGCATTCGATTAACCGTATTCTGGAATTGGAATACGTAAAGTAATCCGCAATATCCGTTCGATCAAGATATCGTGAATACCCAGATTTTCCTGCCCCGAATCTTCCTAGAGAATTTCAATTACTATTTCAACACCAATAATTGTTGCTGCGATTTTTGTAACTACACTCCTCAGACATTGCTGCAGGTTCATGATGAGCAAAACGCGGATCATTACCCGTTAACAGGAAAAAAAAATTGTTTTTTTCTTATCAAGCCTTGATAAAAAAAAACAATTTTCGAAATAATCCTATTAAAGCATAAGGTCACTGATCGAACGCACAGTAATGAACTTACCAAACTTTGCTTGTCAGGATCATACTGCAGGGTTAGTTGCTTGTAGTTGTAGGAATAAACACGGCATATATGACGAAAATGACTCTGTGAATCTGGTAAAAACAATTATACCCAAATATTCGAACGTTAATAATTAGTAATAATGTTATAAGCACTACTCTCTTGCCAGAGTCAGTCTAAATTTTGTATTGGGAAGTAAAAAGATCACAAATTTAAATATCACGTACTGATCTTAGGGTACCATATTGACTGTAAAAGTTGGCAAAAATTATAAAATCAATGGAAACTTATTTCTGGCCAAAGCTGTGGTAAAGGGTTTTTGATCAGAGGCATAAGCAAATTAATTACAGACTGAAATGATAGTGCAACTCTCTTAAATTTTTTAAGGAAAACAATTAATTTCCCCACAATCCCGGTTTGAAAAGTCCAGGGGCCCGTTTCTCGAAAGTCCCGGTAACTTTTCGGGCCCGAAATCAAATATTCAAATCGAAATATAAAGAATAAGGGCGCGGGTCTTGGCCAGCAAACTCAGACACTATTTTGTTTCACTAACTGATAGTTTTATCATGTTAGATACATGTAAACAACAACAGATTTACGGGCTAGTTGATTATTGAGGCTTTCAAGAAACGGGCCCAAGATCCTGGTTTGTAGACGTTGCTAAAATGTAAGAAAAAGAGAAACCATTAGAAAATCTTCTTCTCGTTAAGAAAAAATGCCCGCATTTGGAAAAAAAGTTAACAAAGCCTTTTATTTACAGCCCAGTGATCAATTTACTTTGCTTCGATCCTACAATTATTGCATCCAAAATAGTAAAAAATTGTCAAAATAGTCAGAAAAGAGTATTTCTTTCCTCTTCTTCCCCTTTCTGACAGGGATTCGAACCAAGAGCGATTTTTTACAGCCTACAATCCGGAATCGGCAACAAAATGAGTTGCGGCACTTTGCCTTCAGAGAACTTTCTCACGTTTAGCTGACACTACTTACTCCAAAAGAGAAAAAATGAAGCTTTCCCTCCTCGCACCCTCTAAACAATGTAGTTTCGCTGTTCGAGCCACTCGTAAGAAACAAAAAAACAACTCAACTTTAAATTAAGGGTGGGAGAAGGAGTCATGAAAGGCTGTTTCGTTGTCTGATACGTATCCCATAAGACCATAGTGTCGAATCGCCCCTCCCTAGGCCACCGCTCAGCTCGCTTTGCTCGCCGATATTTTTCTTATTTGAATCCCGTTTTTAGCCTTTTTCCCCCACTGCGGAGACTGGTCCCAGGCTATTCTGTCGCTGATTATCGGTTTTGGTGCAAATTAAATAAAACAATAAAGAAAACAGCAACAACTTACCTTTGAGATAAGCATCCAATTCCACAGCATGTTGATACAGCTTGCACACGCTACACCAGTCATTCAATAGCTTGGTTACTACACCTTTGGCCCAGTTCTTCTCGGTGTCCCCTCCACTGTTTTCCGAGCTGTCCTCACCACCTTCGTCATGTACACTGTACTCAAACATCAGATGCCGTGTGCAACCTTTTTCACTGTTGGAGAGTCCTTCTAGCGGACAGTTATCCATGATCATCTCCAGAAGACAGGTTTCTTGTGATTCATCAGGAAGTCGTAAGACACAATCCAGGACATTTGGTTGAAAGGATGACAAAACCGCCGCTCCACAGTCCTTAGGGAGGGGTAGGTTGGACAATCTAACCGCCAAACCAACTCCAGCCTCTGACGTAAGGCCTTGATAAATGATCTTGTGACGACTCAGCTAACAAGAAACAAGTAAATCAGTAATTTTGGTGACAATCTGCCATTTGCCCGCTTAGGGTACTTGGGGAAATGAACCGAAGCCCCAAGAGAACTGACTGGGAGAGGACAATGTACGGCAAAAAGAGGGGCACATGTGAATGATGAGCATGTGATATTATGAATGGAACCTTCGTGGAGTCTATAGAAAATATTTAGCAATTATTGGACGAGGTTGAGCAAAATATCGTGATCTGCGAGACACTGACAAAACACGATATTTTGCGATAACCGAGTTCAATAATTGTTTTATCATTCGATCCCTGAGTTTGTTTTTTAATAAATAATATCTTCGGAAAGCGGTTAGCGCGCGCTGCCTTCCAGGAGTAACGACAGAGATCACATAAACGAGCAAGGAGCAAACGTGGTTTCATTTACGCATGAGCAGAATAGTAAACAGTTGAACGACATTGCACATGAGAACACCATTATTTGTAGGCAGTTATTTGCAGGTCACGTGGTGGGCTCTCGCCCAATGAAAACGAAGAAACATTTGCATCGAATGAAAAATCATTTTAAGTTACAGTGGACTTTGCCAGTGGAGAGGGATATATTGTAATCGAAAAAACTAGTTACTCAGTGTTCATTGTTCTTTCTTGTTCTTTGAACTAGTATCTACCATTACTTAGTACAAAAGCTTATTCAAATGTTGAACGTTGTGCGATAAAAGAACAGAGATATGATTGTTGCTACTACGTCAATATGTGTGCTTTCATGGGGCATAATTTTCAGGTTTATTAATATCAGTTTATGCTACCATAAACTTGAACAACAAATTGATATCTTATTGAAAGTTCAAGTAGAGTTCAGACATTTTTGGCAAGCAGAAGCTAGTGGGAGAAAGGGCTTTATTAATACAAAAGGCTGGCGTCTGTCTACATGTACCCCTTCACGCAGTTGAATAAAAGGAATCCTTGCACGACAAATGGCAACCACGTGTCCAAACGTCAAGTGATAAGATGAGTTTTCTGTTCCTTCACTTAACACATCTTGAATGGTCTTCTGTCTTTTATTACTATCCTCAGGTGAATTAAGCTTCGAAAACAACAAAATAATACCACAAGAATTAGAAAAAGTAACTTAATTACAAAGGCACTTTTATGATTTGTCCCCACAAAAAGAAAAAAAAGAAAGAAAACGGTCAGTTTATTAAAATTAAATCTAGGAAAATGCACATACAGTTTGTATATTACACACTGAAGTACCGGATAATAGCTACTTCAGATCACTAAAAGCAAACCGTAGAACAAATTAGCAAAACGACATTCAAATGTAGAGCTGCAATTAGTTCTAGGTCATCAGATATTGTCTGAATTAAAATGGCCCATGTCCGACGAAGTCTTAAGTGTGGTCGGACATGATGACCGAACAAAAATTATAATGCGTAAGACCACCATACTGTAGAGTTTTACAATCTACCTTGAACAAATGTGACTTGTTGCATCAAAGAAATATCGCAATTGTAGAGAATATATGGCAGTGATTAGTATCTCTGCAAATCCTGTGTTTACCCTGCATAATTTTTAAACTTCCCAAGACGCGTGCGTAGTAAAACGTCCTTAATTAAGTACGACCAAATTAATGTTTTGTACGAATGAAATAGTGACTTTGCAGGACATATGTCTTTTGAAGGAAAAAAATATTTGAAGCTTGTTATTACTACCTTTCGTTTTTTACTTTCACTGCCATGGCCAGTGCTTGAGATTCCTGCAGATTAAGCAAAACGGCGGTAAGCACAGGGCCCGAGCTCTACTACCTTGTACTTGTTTAAGTGTCATCTTGGACTTCCAATATTTAATGGTGTAATAGCTGGATAAACTGCCACTTAATTCCAAGCTATACCCCAGCTAGTTCACCGTTCGTTTTAAAACACCTAAACCCCAATATATCCAAATACAAATTTTCTAGAGTACTATCTTCTATGCATTCCTTAGCTAAGAGATATTGACAACATCAAAGCATTTCTCCTTTGTTTACCATTTTATCGGTTCTCATAACTTTTTCTCTTAATAATAACCTTTATTTATTACCTTTGGCGATAAGAATTACGGTAATATTACAATAAAAACTCAAAACACTACATATTATATATACATATTAAATTAAGTCAAGTTTAGCACCTCTAGGAATAAATGATTGTTTGTGCCTAACAGTGCGTGATACAGGTATTCTGAGGTGCGCTGGGTTAGTCTTACAAGATCTTAGATTATGGCCATGATCCACTGGCTTTTCTAAAAAACGTTTACAAGGATGTGCTTCTGATTCTAGGATACGTTTAAATTCTTTCCTCGCCAAATTCTGATGCCTAGTTACAAGTGACTCAACAGTATCCCTAGGGAGACCAATGACATTTAGACATCTATTCTACACTCTCTGTAGATCTTCTTCGAGGTAAATGGGCAGCCCTCACCAGACAGGCGAGGCATATTCTAAAACAGGTCTCTTGATCATGTATTAATAGTATTAGGGGAAAACTGATGTTGGCCACTCTTTGGACTTAAACGGTTAACACTGCTTTTTTATCGATGCATTTTAAGAACAAGAAAAAGCCATACCCTAACTATCTTAAACATTGCCGCGGCTACACAGCTATGCAATGTAAATACCCACCCAGGTAATTAACATTTTGTCGCTACACAAAGTACCTTCAAGTTGTGAGCCAGCAAAGTCAGTCATTTTTTGAGGGTTCAGAGTGGCCATGTGTCCAGCTACCAGAAAAAGTGGGCGCGTCTTTCGATTATTCTCTTGCACTGTGTTCCTGGCTGCTCCATCACAGCTCTGTCGTGACTGCTCCTGACTTTTCCTGCCCTCTGTCTTTACCTCTACTCTTTTGGCCTTCTGATCTCCACTGCTTGAGTCTGCTGGTGTACTCACGTCAGCTGGATCTTCTCCAAATGAGCTCTCTACTTTTGTGAGATGATACCTTGTTTTGACTTGTTCAGAATCTTCTTCACAGAGCACTTCAACAATCTGTTGAGTAAAATTTTAAGGCAAAAGGCGAATATAACATTTAAAACCTTTAAATTAAGAGTATCAGTACAGTGTACCCACTGTTTTCAAGCTCTGAAGACTATAATTGTAGATTACGTGGAATATTATTTTAAGAGCTATTTAGACTTTTGGTTGGGGTTTTGAGTCATCTAACTTGTAAGTAATTTTTTGGTTTTCGTGATGTCACTCCATGGCGAAAATGTTTCCACATTATTTTTGTTCAGTTTTTAACAGTGTTTAATTTACTGTTTAGTTGTTTTTTTTTTTATCTAGCAGGGAACGCGTTAGCCTAGAATCGATGGTTGTATTTTGCGAGTGTATCATTGACGTACGAAGGATATCTCTGTATCAAATGACTGACTCATCTTCAAAAAAACTTTTCACACTGGATTTTTTGAGTAAGTGAAATCAGTATAATCGCTCCTCTATGGATCAGTTTAGAAGCAGTACTTGTATGTGGTGCTGTACAAGGCAGTTGAACATGTATTGAGCTCGGATTTGGTAGATAGAGTTAAGCAACCATGATATAATGCACAATTTCTACAAACCAAACAATAAGAAGGCTGTTTCTTGAAGCAGATGTACAACTTGTGCTTGCTAAGCTGAGACAACTTAGGGTGCTCTGATACGTTCATTATTGGTAACGACAGCGAGGCAGTGACTGGCAGCTGAGCGGTGGACTTAAGGTATCTCTTCACATACAACTGACATCTGTCGAGTCACAAACACAGAAACAGAATACTAAGCAAGTTTATTGCAGGATGTTTTGAGTGGGATTCGACTATTATTCGGTGAAATACATTGATACCAGTAAAGGGTGATGCTGCGTTTTATTTGTTGTACCCAGAATAACCATTTATACCGGTTGTAAGATTGCTGATGTAGTTTTTGATCGGCAGAATGAAATAAGGTGTTTTTTACCTGTTGGGTTTTCACTAACCAGTTAAGGTAGTTGCCAGGTATAACACAACCAACTTGTAAATCCCCATATGACAAAAAATTGACTGTGAACAATAATGTAATTATGCAAGCTGTTGATTGTATCAGTTCCGGTTCGATTATTTTTGGAGCACAAACTGTGCACATAAATGAGGACATCGTCAGTATTGATTCCACCTCGAAAAATAATTTTCCACCTCCAAAAAGGCCTCGCGGGGCAAGCTGGTGAACTAATTTTCCAAGCCCACAAGTTTTTTTTACCCTTCCCACGGTCGTGTAAACTGCGACCTGCCAATGATTCATGATAAACACCTGACTATGAGGCAGTAATCATGTTTACCTTGCATCTTTAAACACAGTGAGAAACTGCTCCATGTTTGTGTTCAGTGTGTTCTCTAGCTCAGAGCAAATTACATTATCTGGAAAGCAAGAAACAGAAATGTTACATAATGAAATGTTACCTAAATTTCCATCTAAAAGAAAAATTAATGTTGTTGTAATGTGTAAAGAAAATATTAACTTTTCTTGAATTAATGTCAAGTTAATGTCCAATTTTTAACTTGTGAATACCCGAAGTTATCGCTGTGGTTTGCAATTTGTCGAGAGACTTCGTTGTTTGATATGAAAATGACATATCGCCGTTGTAGCCAAAGTGTAACGAGGGCAAAAGAACTTGGGACTGTGTGAAAAAGCCATTCCAAGTAATTGTTACGTAGGACTCTGCTTCAGACGACAATTTTTTGTTCGGCTTTGGGTTCAACTCGTCGTCCCCCAACTCTCCCCAGCAATGTTGTGGCCAAAAAAGCATTAATTTCCACCCGTTTTGCTCAAAAGTCAACTTTCGAATTCGCCGCAGAAAGTAATTTGAATTCTTGACCCGTGTCTTCTAATACTTGTTTACTCAAACAGGTAGAGTGATTTTCGTATGACCTTGAAATGAAAACGCGTAAACATAACAGAAACAACAAACAACAAACGGAAATAGAGCGATTTGATTGGTTTATCAAACGGATACAAACGCGCGTGGCTTTTGGCTGGTTAAGCGAACGCTCCGGTGAAAAACTTCATGACCGAGAACTTTCTAGAAATCAATTGATACTTCGCTTTGACGTCATACTGCAACACGATTGGCCAATCGAACAATGCCTTCTCTATATTAGGGTTTTCTTTGGCGGGAAAACGAAGAGTCCATGTTTTGATCTTTTCATCAGTAGTTATAAGAGGATGCTTTACCCCTAACTTTTACCACCGATTATTTCTGTCATTTCCCTGATTAACTTCATACTAAGTTCATCAGTACAAAAAATGACAAACTTAATGGGAAATTTTAGCCCGTCAAGCACCCACTTTTTATTTCAAGTTTAACTCTGTCATATTTTGATACTAAAAGAATTTTTGAAATATTTAAAATTTCCCATTAACTCTGTCATTTTTGTGTTTATTTGACACTTTATGACATTAATGGCTCGCCCTGCGGGCTCGCGGAAATGACAGAAATAATCGGTGGTAAAAGTTAGGGGTAAATCATCCTCTTATAACTACTCAGGAAGAATTCAATCGCGAAAAATATTATTACAAAATATATTGGAAAAGTTTAATTTTAATTATAAAAATAATTTTGATTTATTTATATTTGTAGAAATGTTTATCGGATTTGGATGAAGGGGGTGGGGTGGGGTGGGTTGGATGAAAGAGATATGAAAAACATTATTACAAAATATATTTGAAAAGATTAATTTTAAATATAAAAATAATTTTGATTTATTTATATTGTAGAAATGTTTATCGGATTTGGATGAAGGGGGTGGGGTGGGTAATACCAAGATAAACATCAATGTTATTTTCAGTAAGATTGTGAATACTTCTTACCAAATCTATCATTTTTTTGTATCTTTTTTTAAAATATTCATCATCTTCGTCATTTGTAAACATTAGATAAAAATACGTAATAATATCGGCATTGTAATCATCTATTATTCCAATTATTGATTTTTTAAAAAATGAATCATTATTATAAACATTTGGACCCATTAACGCAACTTTAAGATAAATATTATGTTGTTCTTTGATTGTTTTTCTTTTTTCTTTTTCCCAATTTGAAAGTGGTTTTTCTCCTCTGTCATATTTATTTAGATCAATCTTTTTTACATCGTTAAAAAGAAGAGTTTTTTTATCATAATTATTAAAAAGTAAAGCATAATTACTCTTGAAATTAAGTTCCCATGGTTCTTTTTTAAATATATTATTTTCTACTACATAGAGGCAGTTATCAGGAAAAAGATTATCAGTTCTGTTAAAACTAATTCCAAATCTATTATAAGTATCTAACATATCAAAGTAGAAATCACACAAATCCATATGATGCCATACTTTGTTGTCAGGGGGGTACATTCGTAAATAATACATGAGAATTTTGAAGGGATGATTAAGGAATATTTCTTTTTTTTGTCTCATATCAAACGATTCTATTTCCATTCCTGGTTTAATTTCAAAATAATTACATGATTTTAGTTTTATTGGTGGGTCAACTTCAAAAGAAAGATCTTTAGGGAAATCATTATCCATTTTATAAAGGGATTATATAATTTTAAAATAATTTTGATTTAAAAAATAATATTTTCTAATAATAAAATGCAGTTGTCAAGTTACGATCGTCTCACATCAGAAAATATTATTTTCAATGAAGCCAAAGAATTCAAAGTCAAAGATAGCAAAATCAAATACAAACGAATCCCAATTGAAGTCAAGTACCCAAATGGAAAGAAAGGTGCTCTTGTAATTGAAACTCCATTTCTTTTCTCTTTTGGAGTGAATGAAAAGAAAAACCAAGAAAATAACAAACTTGTTGGTTACAGTATTCCAGTTTGCCTCTGGGGAAAAGATACCGAACCAAATACAGAGGAAAAAGCATTTTTTGATACCTTGAATAATATCGTGGAAATATGTTGTAAACATCTTGAAACTGAATACGGATCTGATATGGCATCAACTTTGTCTTCCCCCCTTTATTACAAACAGGTTGAATTTGTTGATAAAAAAGGAAAGAAGAAAACACGAAAAGATGAGTCAGCCGCACCAGTTCTTTACGCAAAACTTATTTACTCTGAGAAGTCAAAGAAAATACTTTCTTTGTTTAAGACCAAGGGGAAGAAAGATTTGAATCCTTTTAAATATATTGATCAGTATTGCAATGTCAAAATGGCGTTGATAGTAGAAGGAATATTTTTGAGCAAAACTGTAACATCTATTCAAATAAAAGTTCATGAGTGCTATGTAAGACCATTGAAACCTCGAGAATCTCTTCTGACAATAACTGAGGAAGAAGTTGATAGTGAAAGTGATGATGATGTGACTGTTGAGGTTGGTGATGTTGAAGATTTAATTATTTCCGACATTGAGGAATAGACATGAGATTTTTAATACAAAATTTGTATTAAAAATTAACCAAATCCTTGAAACTCACCCATGAGTTAAATTTATCAGGATATCCACTCCATTTTACCAATGCCATCTTTTTCTTGTTATCTCTTCTGATAACTTTTTCTATTCTAAAAGTCTGCTGTTTTGCTTTCTGTAATTCTTGTTCGTAAAAAGATCCTTTTATCGATTCCGACATCAGATCAACAATTGAATACGTAACAGGTTTTGTTGGAATAATTTTATCAATCACAAATATTTCCTCTGTCCAGTTTGGCGTGTAACCTTTATCAAATATCTTTCTTTTGTACTTTGAAATTCTAACACGATCTCCAATCTCGAACTTTGGTTTCTCAGGTTTCAAGTAAATAGAATCACCATACAAATTAGACCAAACTTTTTTCTCATTTTTCTTTTTACTCGCTTCAACAGGAGTCATTTTAATACTAGAATGTCTCGTATTATTATAATCATTAACCAGTTTATCTATCTTATTAACGTAAACAGTGTTGTTATTTACAGTAAACATCTTCCACATCTTGTTTTTCATTGTTTTATTCCATCTCTCAACAACACTAGATTTCTCTTCATTTTCAGTGTGATATAGTTTAATACCTTTGCTTTTCAAAAAATCTTTGAAGTGTTTGCTGATAAACTCAGAACCTTTATCAGTCCACAACATCTTTGGTTGTCGCCCTCTTTCAAAAATATCATCAAATGCTTTTTTCACAGTTTCAGTTTTTTTGTCTTTCAGACCTCTTATCCAACCATACTTGCTAAACACATCAATAACCATCAACAAATATTTAATCCCCCTGTTCCACTTAGCAAACTTTTGCATTTCAACCAAATCAGCAGCCCAGATATCATCAATTCCATTTGAGATTACTAGTCTCTTTTGAAAGTTTCTTGTGATTGGTTTGTGACGTTCGTCGGCAAGTTGTTGAGACCAATCACTACTCAACGCCGACGCGCGTTTTTTTGAATCCCAAGTCCAAATTTTTGTTTTGTGTTAATCATTGTTCTTGCTAAAAAATGTCCCCATTGTCTCTGGTTTCGAGGAATTGCATCCAGGGCTTTTATCATTTTCCTATCTGCTTCATTTTTACATTTCACTTGTTCGTTTGTTGGTTTGTTTCCACAGACAGAGTAATCAACATCATGTTGCATACTTACTGCATCTGTTTTCCCTGTTGGTTGTTCAAATATTTCCAATATCTCACCAGTTTGAGGATCGTATCTCAATTGAGATTCCAATGGATTACCGGGGCCGGTATACTTATGACCAGGAAGTGTAAATCCTTTTTTTGGTGCGACTTTGAGAATTGCTTTATGAATATCAACTCCACTTCCAAAACTTGTCAGAGGATTATTTTCCCAGAATCGATCGTCAACGATAATCTGATATTTGGTTCTCAGGATCTGAGGCCATGTATCAGGATTGGATGAAATGATATTATTCATATCTGCCAGTGCTTCTGGATTGTTTTCAAAAAATCTTGTCTTTTTCATTCTTTTTGAAGGTTTTTCAAATCTGAAAAATAATTCAGGATTGGAACCTTTTTTTATTATTCCCATCTTGGCTTCTTCAGCGGCTGTTGGTCGTCTCCAGAATTTACCAGATGTCACACCATGATCCGATCCAAAAGCTGATTTCATGATATCACCAGATTTATATCGATCGTAAACTGGTTTTAAAGACGGAATCAATTCTTGAGTTGTTTTCATAGCAATATCCGGTGCTTTTTTTACAACAGTCACCGGATCAATTCCAGCTCCATCCAAATCGCGTCTGTTGGTTTTATATCTCTTTTTGGGTCTGACTTTGGTTGATAGTTGATCCATTGCCGATCCAACAGAATCTTGAATAAAAGGAGACAATTTATTGATCCCATAATTTACAGCCTTCTTTTGCAAATTTTTATTTCTCATTAATTCACTTGCTCCGTATCGTCCCATTTCGAGTGTTTTTTTTGCCATCCAAGGAAGAGCATGTTCAACAAAAGCATCTGCAGCCGTTCCAACAACAGTGTCAAAGACATCTCCTCCAGATTGCTTGCCCGCCTTCTCAGACGGGCTTATTAGTTTTTTGTCTTCTTCTTAGTTTTTCTTTTCTTTCCCCCAGTTCCAGTTTGGGACATTTTAACATATCTCACCTTTTTAATTCCACAAACCGCACAATGACAAAAGAATTGTTTTCTTCCTCTTTTATCAGTTTGGTAACCACTTGGCTCGGTGCAAGGAGTTACCATTTTATCTTTAATGCAATATGATTCTTTCATTTAGTATAATGTTTAGATTAAATGTCAGCGAGAGTTGAATTGGTAAAGATTGAACTTAATGAGATATATAATGTGCTTAATGATAGTTTTGAATATCTTAATATTGCTATGTTAAAGAATGATAATCGATTCAAGAAAATAATTGAGTTAGTTATGGAAATCAAAGGTCAGTCTGTTTTATTAAACAGGTTAGTAAAATGAAAATTATTTTTTATTTAAAAAAATATATTTTATAATAAAATGGAGGAAAGAAAAAGATTAGCTATGCCACCTTTTGGCAAATTAAGCGAATTAGGCTTAGAAGGATTTAGTAATTTTGGAAAACAACGTGGTTTAATTTCCAATAAAAAAGAAAGCAAGCTATTTAAACCAATTAAAGGAAAGTTAAGAGTAATTGATGAAAAGTTAAATGATATTTGTTCAAAATTAGATTGTATTCATGAAAAAATTAATAAAAGATTGGATTTAATTGAAAATAAAATAATCAAAAAGTTAAAACATGATAATTATTATACAGTTGAACAGTTATGTGAAATAGAAGGAAAATTAATAAATTTAAAAAAAGAAATAACTGAAGATAGTGAAGATATTGAAGTTAGTGAAGATAGTGAAGATGAAGATTTAGTATAAGCTAAAGATAAAAATGGAAGCTAAATTTTTTTCAGAGATAGAAAAAAATATGGATGTTGAAACACTCAAAGATTTTGAGAAAGAAGTAAGAACAAAGATAATTGAAGAGTTTGAGATTCTTCAGAGTAAAAATCCAGATCTTTCACGAGTTTTAATGGCTGGTGAATGTGAGATGTGGGAAAAAATACGAAAAGGAGATTATTCTTGGTTAAAAATCAAATCTGATAAAAAGAAGAAACTTTTCAAACTTATTGATATTTACACAAAATTTGATTCCATAGTTGATACTGTAAAAGAATTGGAAAGAAAAGTTGAAAAGGTAAAGAAGTTGAAAGATTCACCAGTGGATTCAGATTAAATATAAATTTTATATTTAATCTTGAAAAATATTATTATAAATTATTATTCAAGGAATCTTTTTTATATATAAAAATAATTTTCTTATTTTATATTTTGTAATAATATTTATCTATCATCTTTTATATCTTAGATGAAAAATATTATTACAAATTATTATTCAAAGAATCTTTTTTATATATAAAAAACTTTTATTTAATTTATATTTTGTAATAATCTTTATCCTCCAAAGTATTCTTTTATAAAATCACTGTTATCATTGTCAAAATGAGGATTGTGTATTACATCAAGAATACTTTTTCCATTCTGTCTCTCAAACAAGTAGTAAAGACACCAATAACCACAGAGAACAGTGTTTCGATTTTGTATTTCATCTATTGAATAAACAATATGTTTTCCAGAAGACCTGAAATACTTCAAAGCCTCATTCGGCATAACTAGTCCAAATGGATCAAAATACTCAACAACTGAATCCAAGTTTCTGTAACAAACCCAATGAGTGCCAGGTCCTTGCATATCATCAAGATTAATTATTCCACATTCTTTTTTTATCTTTTGTGGTAGTTGGTCTCGACTGTAAATACCTCTGAAATGTTTCAGGTTAAGTTTTTTTACCCAATCCATCAAGTCAAAGTTTGAAAGAGGTTTAATCACAAAATGTCTCCTATGATGGGAATTGAGTTGAATGGGCTGTTTTTTCCCAACAGAATTCCTTTGCCTTTGGACTTTTTTTTGCCTTTTTTTTTACCCCCATTCCTATTGGGTTTTCCCAACTACCATTAAAGGGGGGTGGATAGTAACCCTCTCCTTGTGTGGGTGGAACATAAACACTTCTTGTGTTAGTTGAAGATCCCCTATCAACCTGAAGACCAGATCCAAACAACTTTGGAAGCAGACTAATTGCCATTGGAATTCCAATAGATGCAAGTGTCCCCAGTAATCCACCTTCTATTTGTTTTTGAGTTGGTTTGATAACAAGTCGTCCTCCTGTCTTGAAAACTTTGTTAATTTGATCTATTTGAGCCTTGGTAAACTCATTCGAAAACGGAGGAAGAGATTTCCAAAACTTTTTTGGAATTGGAATACCTCGTCCAAACAGTTTTTTTAATCCTATTTCTCCAAGTGCATTTGCAGCTCCAGTAGCAAGTGCAGGAGCAACTTTTGAAACTCCCTTTACTGCAAGGGGAAAAAGTTTAGCACCAATTCTTGCCAGACTTGTGAATAAGTTTCCTCCATGTTTTACTGATCTTGTAATCTGTGTTTTACTTATTTTCAAGTCTGATCCTGTTCCATTTGCAAGTGATTTTTTTATCTTTTCAATCTGTCTTTGGGTTAACATTAACTCATCGGGACCAGTGAGATGAGAATGTTTTAATCGAAGTGTAAGTGGTGATTTATTTTGAATTGCATTAAAAAGTTTTGATTTTTGTCCGTCTGAAAGTTTTACCCCGTATTGGATGTAAGTTGTCATTTTATATATTAAGTTATATTAAATTTTTCTCAAGCTCTGAGAAGTAGTTTTCCACTTTTCTGTTCTATTTCTGCTTCTCTTTCATGCAAAACAAGAGCGTAAATATTATAATCAGCGTCTGGATTAGCGCTTAGTTCGTAATGAGAAGATAATTTTGTAACTCCATCTTTCAAGTCTATTTTTTGTTTTGTAAGATCAAAATACACAAATGGGAAAAGATTCTCAAAATTTGATCTATTGAGAAGTGTGCCTCCTTGAAAATCATTATTAGCATAAACATAATTCATTACTTCTCGGAAAACTCTTGCTGGATCTGTAGCTGGCTTAAAGTGAATATCGGGATATTCATTTCCATTTCCAACCTCGAGATAGCAACGTGAAATATTAGCATTGTTTGGAAGATTAAAAGTGTTGTACAAAAATGGATTTGCTGTTTGTAAATCAACATTGGCTGTGTTAATTACCCAAACAAATACATGACGTGGTTTAGAAATACCATTTGTAATCCTAAATTGACCTGTCTGTTGTTGACCATTATTTGATCTTTCAACTACTTCATTGAGATAAGTCCATTTGAAGGGTTTAAGGTAATTATCAGCGTAAATTTTTTGGCCTTCTGAGTTAAAAACTAACCTTGGAACAAATAGTTGAAATCTTGTTAAAATAAGTCTGCAGTCTGCTCCTCCGGCTCTCCAAAGAATATTGTTATCCGATTCTATTTCAATATTTAACTCAATTTTTGTATTTGGAAGCAGTTTATCCTCAAGTGCTTCAAAAAATGAATATCTGTTGAGAGGAATTTCACAATGCATTGTTGCTGAGTCACCCAGTAAAACTTTTCTCAGGGCAAAACCTTTATTGTAATTTGCATTTCTTGTTGTTATAACATTTGCTCCTCCAGCTATAGCTCTGTCAGTAAATTCTTCTCTATTAGCATTTCGTGATGAGTCAAGATAATAAAATTCATTTGTTGCAACACTATCAACATAAGAGGGATTGTATTCAAGTAAATTCTTAATATTTACAACGTGATTTGCGTAATTACAACTATAAACATCTCGTCCGTTTGCTAGGATAGTTAACTTTTCAATCAAAGAACTGGATCCATTTACAATTCCCATATTATCTCCATCTGCATCGATATCAGCTCCAGCTGCTAATTGATTAACTTTAAAATCTACTGAAAGTCTCGCATTATACCAATCAAATGGAGTAGCCTCACCAGTGTTATCAGCTATAAATTTATGGCCTGTTTTTTTTTGGGTCGCATTATTTGCTGGTGCCTCATCCAAGGCTTGTTCGAGGTCAAAAACAACATCTTCATATCTTTCAAGATATTTTGGGTTTCTAAAAGACTTCATTTTATTTTAATAATTAGATTATATTATTTTTTCTTTCCAGATCCAGACATAATCTTTAACACTCTATTATTGATTTCTTGCTGTGTCATTTGCCTCTTTGTTTTAGGTGAAGGTGTATTTTCTTCAGAAAGCAGTTTTACTATTTTGTCGCCAGCCTTTTTAGTTGTAGTGGGGGTTGGTTTGGGAGGTGGAGTAAATGATACTTTTTTTCTTGTTGGTTTTTTACCAAGAAAAGATTTTACGTTATCCATTATTCCTTCTCCGTAAATATGTTTTCTTAAATATCTTCCTGTATCAGGATCATATTTTTTTTTAAACTCTGATTGTCGCATCATTTTATTTATATAATTATACAACATTGCTATCTTCAGTATGGCGAAGCAGCAGTGACATAAACCAATCAATACCATTCAAGTCAATAGGTTGACCGAGTGAATCATTTACTGTAATATGCATTTCAGAAATAGTATTAGAACTGACGGGGCAATACAGTGTCCTTTTTGGTTCAAAAGTGAATGGAAAAGACCTTGTCAAATTATCCGTTGGAATAACAGCGATTGTATTTGTATTCACTCCATTCACAACGGAATCTTTTATAGCGCTCAGGTTTATGTTAAGAGAGTCAATCGATTTTGTAATATTTGGAAGTCGTGTTCCATATTCAGTTTTAGTAATGAGTTTCTTGTCAAATCCGATGAGTTCTCCAAAATCTGTTCCTCTCAAATCAAGTTGATAACTTCCATCAAGTGTTATCAAAACACGATAGGTGGAGAGAATGAAAGACAGGTTTATTGAGTAATTCTTTACTCCTTTGGAGTCTGTTGTGTGATGATTTTTTTGTTCCATGTATTGATGAATGTAATCATTAATGTCTGAGTAAGAATACATTCCATCTGAAAAGGTGATAGTCTGCCATGTTGTACCATCATGGGTGTACTTGATTTTATTGTTTTTGTAACTACTCCGGATGTTATACCAAGAGTAAGTCATCGATAATCTGTCCAAAGCAAGAAAATGTTTGAATTGAGGGTCAAGTTTCAAAGGAGGATTAAATTTAACCAGGAAATCATGAGGTTTGTTTACTCCTATTTTTTCTCTTTTTACAGATGAAATATGAATAACGCTTTCATTCATTTATAATATGTTCAGATAATTTTTCTAAGGAGCGTATTAAGTTGTTTATTAGTCAGGATCCCGAGATCTCGCAATCGATGCGCTATTTGAATTAATTCAGGCAGCACACCATTGTTTCCTGCAACAAGTGAACCATTGAGTAACTCAAATCTATGAAGTAGTTCTTGGGGGGAAAAGAAGAGACCTTGGCCTGTAAATCCTTTTTCCACTTTCTTTAATTTATAAAGGTCAATTAAATTTTTTAAATATATGTTTAAAGTATTAAAATCTTCTATTTGTTTTTTTGTTTCTGGATTAGGTCCCCTTTTCAATGCTGAAGATACAGCTTTATAATATTTGTTTTCATCGTAAATAAAATTTGCTTTATTTTTAAGATTTTCATGAAGACCTGCTAAATCACTTTCAACGTTATTAATTCTTACATCAAGTTCTTCAATATTTTTATCAAAATAATAAGAAGGAAGTTCTTCAAAACCATTTTCTTTTATTATTTGTTGTGATTTTTTATTATTTAAGAAAATATCAAAATCTTCTTTTTTTATACTAAGAATTGGTTTTTTTACAGCTTGAGATAGAGTTGGAGATTGAATTGGTGTTGGAGCTCGAGCTTGATCGTCTTTATCATCTTCACTGTCTTTTTCATCATCTCTAATAGCTGCTATTCCAGGCATTTCTCCCATATCAGCCATATTCTCTAAATATTCTAAAGCTCGATTAAAATGCCCCTGTTGATCTTTGATGTCTTTAAGAGTTAACTGATTATTTCTTACACCTTCTGTAAGAGCCAATTGATTTTGCAACATTTCCTGGTTTTGAGAGAAAATATTTTTCTTTTTTGGTATCTTCGGTTTGTCTGGACCCTCAGGGTTTTCTATGTACTCAGGTTCCTCAAACTGAGAAATAAGAGGTTTAAATGTTTCAGTAAATCCTTCTCTCAGATTTTGTTTTTCCCAAGTAGTCTCTTTTATTTGTTGTCTAACTTGTTTAATAAGATTATCAGCTTCAATCTTATTTTTAGAGTATTTTTTCATTTCTTCAATATCCATTTATATATTTATTATATAAAATGGAAATACCAAATTATGATAGCAGAGATAACAGAGATAAAAAATTCAAGCAGTTGTTTTCTTTCATGCCATCGGATACATTTCGAATGTTAATTTGTGGAAATAGTGGAAGTGGTAAAACTAATTTGCTTTATCACATGTTAATAAAACCTCTGTTGTATTACGACGAGATTTATCTTTACGCTCGAAATTTGGAGCAGGATAAATATAAGAGGTTGATGCAAAAAATGAGAGAGATGTCACATAAGCTCGGCTATGAAATATTATCTGTGAGTAATGACGAAATAACACCTGTTACAGAAATGGGATATGAAGATAATCAAAAACTTGTGATATTTGATGATTATGTATGTGATAAAAATCAGAGACAAATCGTTGATTATTTTATTCAAGGTCGACACAAGAATTGTTCGGTAATTTATCTGAGTCAATCATTTTACAAAACACCGAAAGATATTCGATTGAATTGTTCTCATTACTGTTTGTACGAATTTCCATCTTCCAGAGAAGCCAACAGAATCTCATCTGAATTGGGAGTTGATAAAAATGCGTATAAAGAGGCAACACGAAAACCATTCTCATTTCTTTATGTAAATAAACCAAAGAAAACCATTTCAAAAAACTTTACTGATTATCTAAATAATAAATAAGATGGGAATATTTAACGAACACTCTTCTAATCATTATCAATTTGCAAAAGGAGTTCAAGGAGCTCCAGGTGTTGGGTTTAATCTCACCGCAGATGGAAATTATGATATGGTTGGAAAAAAATTGACAAATGTTGGAGTACCAACATCAGATACCGATTCAGCAACCAAGAAATATGTTGATACCAATTCTGGCGGTGGAAAAACATCACTTTTGACAGTAGATTCAAATATTGACATGAAAAGTCAATTCTCAATTACAAAACTCAAAACACCTTCAAACAATGATGATGCTGCAAATAAAAAATATGTTGACGATTCCAAAGTTGATGGCAGTGTATTTTTGAAACTTGATGGAACAAGAAAAATGACTGGAAATTTGGATATGAATAACAAAAGAATATTTAATATTCCAAATCCAACTGGTTCCAAACAACCAATACCATTGGCTTACGGTGATCTTGCTTATCTTCACGTTGATGGATCAAATATGATGACTAATCATATGAATATGAACAATAAAAAAATAATTCACTTACAAACACCAACAAATAACACAGATGCTACTACCAAAAAGTACGTGGATGATAGCCTTTCTAACCAAGATTTCAGTTCTTTCTTTAAAAAAGATGGGAGTAGGACCATGACTTCAGATCTTAATATTGGTGGACATAAAATAATTAATCTTGAAGATCCAACTTCAGATTCGGATGCAGCCAACAAAAAGTATGTTGACGGTAATTTACACCAAACTCATGTTCAACCAAGTCATTATAAGGATGAGTTTGCTTTTCTGATGACAAGTCCAACTCAATGGACAGATGAAATAGATAATAGAACTAGTTTTATTCCAAAAAAGATAACTTTCCTTCCAACTCTTAAAGGAAACTTTCACGAATACAATACAAGAGTTCTTTATACAACTATACTAAAGAATTTTCAAGGGGGTTATAAGTATAAGATGGGGCTTAATTTTTACAGACTGGTTGGAGGTGCTGACTATACCCTTTGTCTTGAAATACTTAACATTGATTATCAACTATGGCATAAAACCCAGATAAGTGTTGACAACAACACGTCACAAGGATTGCAGCTTGGAAATGTTAGTGTAAAAAAACTTCAACATAGTTTCACCGATTCAAAAAAACAAACACAATTTATGTATTATCATAGAGCCATAATTAATTTCAAGAAGTTGACAACTGGAAGCAGGTTCTTTATTCACATTTTGGTCAGTATTCCAAATAATGGAAATGATCTGGCTGTGTATCCATTACAGTTTTCTGGAGTTTACATGATTGCTTATGGTATTATGAGCAAAGTTAGCAATATCGACCCGGATAAAGTTTATGACTATCATAAATCATTTGAAATTTATAGAACACAAGTAAAGTTCAATGTTAACATTAACGCAAACAATCTAAGTATATTGAACCTTGCTCTCAATAGAAATCTGAATAGTAGTGCTGCAACAGTTGGAATGGTAAAAGAGTTAATTCCTTTTACGGTAAACCATGTTTATAGTCGTTTCTTTGATCAAATTTATGATTTTACAGATGCGAATAATTACAAATTAAAAAGAGACGCGTCTGGTATTATAATTAGTGGCCTGAATCATCTTCATAGTTTAAATGGTATTACTATACCAAATAAAGACATAAGTAATATCAAAAAGGAAGGATTAAATATTAATAATTACACTATTAGTTTAAATCCCTCCGCTAATTTTAGAAATTATACCCTGTGCCTGGTTTTTTATCATTGGCCAAATAGAGATTTTGCTTTAGTTAAGAAAAATAAACAAAATAACCAACATTTAATGAGTTTAAATTATACTAAAGCTGCTGGTTATTTAACTTTACTTACATCTAGTCAAAGACAATTTTTTAGTTTACCAAATGATTTTAATGGAAAAAAAATTGTTTTATGGTTGACGCATAATGTTGTTTCAATAATTACAAAAGTTAACTTGAGTAACTACAGCTCAACATTATCTATAGATAGCGCTAATTACGTACCTGACCAAAATTTTGACTTTACAACTGAAGATGGAGTTTTGAATAAAATTATGTTTTCTCCCAATTTTTACGACTTTGACTCCGAAGCATTTAAAAGGATAATGATTCAAGAGAAAATAAATGGTAGTTATATACTTTAATAAATAAATGAAGGACTTGTTTGAATTTAATCACATTGATAACTCCCTGTCAGAATCAGAGATCAAAACTCTCAAAGACTTCTATAAACATTATCACAAGAAATTCTGGTGTTTCAAGAAATCTTACAAGCGATATAAAATTCTTGATGAATCACTTACTCTATCCGGAGGAGGATTAGTTGTGATAGGAACTATTGCTGGAGGAATAACACTCAATCCAATAATCCTGGGTGTTATCAATGGTCTTGGAGTTTTAGTAAGTTCCATTTCAAAAATGAAGAATTACAAGAAAAAGATTGAAATGTCACAGATAGCATTTACAACTTATGAGAAAGTATTGGTTGAACTGCGATCAGCTTTGAGAGGTGATGAGTTTAACAAGCAAGAGTTTATTGATCGAATGAAATTGATAGATGAAATGATAATTGACCAATCCCCTGTTGCAGACAGATTCTCAAAAAGATACAATAAGAAATATTTGTAAAAGATTATTACATAATATAAAAAAGAAATTTTATTTTTAATATAAAAATAAAATTGATTTAATATAAATTGTAATAATCTTTTTCATCATGGCAAAGTATTTTCATCCTTCTTATTCAAGATTCTTCACAACTGATAACGGTGGTGTTTATAACTCAAAAACAGGAAGAGAACTTGGTAATAAACCATCTAAGAATGGTTACATTAGAATTTCTATCAGACCTCGAGGTTCAAACCCAATCAGCTTGCTGAAACATGAATTTATTTGGGAAGCCTTTAATAACGAGGAAACAAACAAATTTTTCAGAATCTTGCATGTTGATGGAGATAAGCAAAATAACAGGCCAGATAATTTGAAACGTGTCTTAAACGAATCCTCTAATCCAGAAGGTCAAAACAGAAAAATATTGGCAACTAATCTGTCAACAAATGAAAAAAGATTTTTTAATTCGATATATCAGGCTTCTAAAACACTTCAGATTAACGCTGGATCTATTAAATTAATCTCGGATGGAAAGAGAAAAACAGCAAAGTCGAAATTAAACGGAAATAAATACTCTTTCAAATACTCCAATCCAAACGACTTGAATAATGTAAAAATAATCAAAGATAAAATAAAAAATAATATTGAAAAAGGTTTGTACAAAATATAAAAAGAAGAATTTATTTTTAATATAAAAAAAGATTCTGATAAAATAATTTGTAATATTATTTATCATCTAAAACAAGATAACATTCTTTTTAAGTAGATAAAGATTATTACAAAATATAAAAAGAAAAATTTATTTTTAATATAAAAAAAGATTCTAATAAAATAATTTGTAATATTATTTATCATCTTTTATCTGTCTTTTAGATAAAAGATGTTAGATTCAATTGTATCATATGTTAACTTTTATTTTCCATCTCATAAAACAAAATTTTATGATGATAACTTTATTAAAGCTTGTCTTGTTTATCAGTATTTGTATATAAAGTATTTCACTCAAAGATTAAACTTTAATCAAATTCTTTACAAACTATCTGACTTCAGACACAGTTGCAAATCAAACTCGTCAATACTATCCAATCATCTTATATTCAATCTCGCTTTTCGCGAATTTCGAAAACATTTCAATCTTGGTCGAGGTTGTGTTTATACTTTCAATTCTCCGTTTAAATCTGAAGTTCTTGGGTATTTAACAGGTATTATTTACTGGATTTTTCACAGAGGTGTAAATTGAGTGTTTTGTAACAGTGCCACCACTTCTCATAATTCTCCAGAGTTTGATCTCCAATACTAAGTTCGACAAGTTTGTGTTTGGGATTTTTAATTTCTTCTAAGATTTTTTTTATTAAGAACACGATACTAATAGTTCTTTTTCGATTGAATTTTTTATTTAATTCTTCCATGATTCTGTTGTCTATTTCCATCAGTTTTGAATACAGATTGTATTTCTCATCTTCGGAGAGATTTAATCTTTTGGAGACTTGATTAACTTTCTTTTCAAAATGGTACTTGCGCTGGTAAATGCTTTTCTTTCGGAAAAGTAATCTGTCTTGATCTCGTTTGTCAAATGAATCAAAATAACGGCCATTTTGGCGGCCACAATTCATACAAAATACATATCCTGCAACCAAGTCAAATTCACTCCCCTGACAATTTGAGCAAGAGGTCTTTTGATCGGTTTTCTCTGGAGATTTGGTGTAACTACAAAGAATATCAAAATATTTTTTTATTTCATTTTCTTTAAAAGGCATTTTTATTTTTATAGCTTAAATAAATAAGTTTATAAATAAGAAAATTGATATCTCTTGCCATCTTTCTTAGATTTGCAAGTGTTAATCTTTTTCCTGCAATTCTTTGAAATATTAGTTGAAAAAATATCATAAAATTCACCAGCCTCTGTAACACTCTCAAAAATCTTTTCTTCTTTTGTTACTATATTTAAAGAGATCACTTTTTTACATTTTGATTTTCTAATGTTTTCTTTTGGTGAAAGTAATTGAAGATTAGTGATGTTATTGTTTTCCTTGTTGTTGTCGATATGATCAACTTCTTTATCAACTGGAATTTCTCCCTTAAAACATTCGTAAACGAATCGTGAAACTAAATAAATTTTCCGAGAATTATTCTTGAATAATTGAAAATAAAAATATCCCCTAGAAATTTTTTGTAATTTCAAAATCATTTTCTTATTCCGTTTCAAGCTTAGTATTTGGCCGCAACGACTAGCTAAATAATATTTGTATTTTGGATGCCAATAAAATTTAATATTTTTAAACTCAATAAAATCTCGATCTTCTTCCATGATTTTATATTTTTAATATAAAATCTTTAAATCCATTTTATCTTAGTGCCAGAGTTTTCACTTTGTCTTTGCATAAAATCCTTTTATCATCATCTCCACTTAAAGCCAATTTATTGGCTTCCTTTGAATATATTTGATGATTTTCACTTTTTATTACATTCATCGTTCTCATTTGTTTTTCGCCCGTAATCAAACACCGAACGTAGTCCTCAAACTCAATCTGTTTCTTCACAACATTTTTCTTTATTCCTTTGCATTTTTTATTTGTATTTGATCCTTCTATTTTAAAACTATACAATTTCGGCCTAAGACCAACAAAGTGAGTTATTTGCCGACCAGCCACTTCATCTTTAAATATTCCAATCACTTTTTTATTAACTCCTGTCAGTATTCCTGACTCATGCCCCTGAGGATAATCCGATGTGTCAAACTTGGTTTTAATATCATCTTTTATATCATCATAAAAATCATTAGTTTTTATTTCATACATTAATGAGTCTGTATCCGTGAACAGCAACTTGGCTTTTTTATAAGTATATTTCTTTTGAATGTAATTGTAATTGTGACCCTTCACGCGAAAAGGGGGCTTATGGATTTCACCAAAAACCGTGAATTTTTTTTCACGGTCACGGTGCGTGAATTGGAGTTTCCACGCCGTGAATTTCAATTTCCACGCCTAATTCACTTCATTTTTCACTCTTGGCGTGAAACTAATCAACGCCGTGAATTTTTTTTAACCGGTGTAAACCTTTCACGCCGTGAAATTAAGCGTGAAAATTAAGAGTCAACATTTTCACGCCGTGAAGTTGACAGCGCACATTTTCACGCTGTGAAAAACATAGTCGAAGGTGAATAGCAATTACATGTCACGAAATCTGACCCGGGTTTTTTTGTTTTTTCTCTCCCATCCCGCTGCCTTTCGAACTCGGAAGAAAAATGGGCCTAATCACGTCAAGGAAAATTTGTGGAAGTTGATCCATGCAAGACATTATCTTTCTTTGAGAAAATTCAAGCTCTGGCTAGCCTTTGATGCGCGATGGGAACGGCGTGCGTTTCATGCCAATTTGTTTACGTTATCTATAATAATTGCAACAGTCAGTCACTTTTCCGCCTTTTTTTTCTGGTGACGTTTTCTTCCCTGCAACGTGCCAATTTTCTCAATGTCAGAGACGCAAGGCAAGGTTTTCAGTCAAGAAACTTAACAGAATTCTTTGCAGTAAGACTTTATTGGGGTATTGTCGTCTGTGTAGGACAAGTATTGCAGTGAATTGACTGATCTTATCTGCTGTTGTACCCGCGTATCACAATCATGTGCTGTTAAACTCTACTTGATTAATTTTATCATGCTCCGTTTCAAGTTCTTCTCTCATTGCTAAATGTTATACCCAAAAGTTCGCTATGAAGTTAATCTTATTACTTGTTTCTCTAAAACATTTATCAGAAAGTACTTCATTGAAAAAAATTAAATAATTTGTTTATAAACCTTTAAATGCTGGGTGTAACAACTGATGGAATTTTTAAACACGGTATTTCTTTTCCTTTCATCATGGAAGAAATCCTCATCACGATTATCTTATCCCGATAGTTAGTAGGCGGTCAGCGAAAAGGGTCTTTCCGTATGCATGTCACGAAAAGTACAATAGATAGCAATTTTAAAACCTGCAAGGTATACCCAAAATAAAACAAAGCAGTGTTGAAGAGATGCTATAGCTTCTCTTCTCTTCTATTTGAACGGTCGCTTTTGACGGCAAATTTTATTGCAACAGTTTTTATTGAAAAAGGAACGCTTCGATCAGGTCAAGCTTCTTGCATTCTGCTGGTTCATGCCTTCGCGCTAACCCGACGGTATGTCAGATCTTGCAATAAACACTCACATTTGTCGCCACGGAGTCTAGAATTGGCATTACTTCATTGAAGATCGAGATAAAACCTTACAAATTCTTAATTTTAAACGATATTTTGATTGTAAATTTAGACAATACAAAGACGGAATCGTTTGCATTTCTTGATTATCTTCGTTGCTTCACTTTTTAAGCGATTTCATTTGTTCAGCCGAAAATCAAAAATTACATGTTACATTCATCTGGGCAAAATTAATAAAGGCTTGCATGACATCTAAAAAATACACTTTTAACAATGTTTCATTTCATCGTGACAGAAAACTGTTTTACAACACGAAAAAAAAAAATGTACTTGCATGTTCGGAAGAAAAGGGTAGCAAGTAGATATAAACAATGTATAGCTTTCAACGCTGGTAATTGGATCTGGGATGACTTTTATACACGCTTGCACTAAATCTCTGAAATTTGCATGGGAAAGACAAGTAAAATGTTTACTCTGCATGAGTGTGGATTTTCTCCAGAGAGACAGTGACCTTTTTCACGGGGTGAAATATTTTCACGGCGTGAATTTAGTTTCACGGTGACTGAAAATTTTCACGGCGTGAAATATTTTCACAGCGATTACAACCTTTTTCACTACGTGAAATTTTCACGGTAGCCTTGAATTTTTCACGGCGTGTTCACGGCGTGAAAGAGAAATTTCACTCACATTCCAAAAATTTTTCTTACTTTCACGGCCTGGACCGTGAAAATAGGCATAGCGTGAAATTTAGATAAGCCCCCAAGTCGCGTGAAGGGTCACAATTAAAGTCGAACATCAACAACTTTGATAAATCCAGTATCGCCTGACCAACATATACAGGTTTGTTAAAATATACCTCGGTCTTCTTCAAGTGAATCGCAACCAAATTTTTATCAAATATTGTTGCTCTTTCGAAATTAGGTCGACTCGTTAATTTCAAAGCTTTTTCTCGATTATCAACCAGAAACACATTTTGTCTCTTCCGAATATTCTCTATAGTCTTTCCAAACACAGAATTGTTCATCAACTTAAAAAAGTCTTTCTCAAAGCTGTTTGCCGATGTTTTTCTGAGTTCAGTATTTTTCCTGATATAGGCTTCCATCCAAGAACTCTGATTAAAAGAAATTCCTCGATAAACAGCTGTAATTCTCAAACCCAGTTCAAGACACTGCCTCAGATTTCGATAATGGATAACATATTTTTTATGAGGTTTAAAATGAGAAATAAGTTTCTCTACTCCCCCCACTTTAATCTTCTCCGGTGCAAGTGGGTAATCGTTATGTGACTTCCAAAGTTCTTTGGGATATTCTAAATCAACCTCAAATATATATCCTCTCTTTCCC
This sequence comes from Porites divaricata, assembly GCA_038088405.1. Classification (NCBI taxonomy): domain Eukaryota; kingdom Metazoa; phylum Cnidaria; class Anthozoa; order Scleractinia; family Poritidae; genus Porites; species Porites divaricata. The sequence goes on along the minus strand of JBBMOI010000010.1, from coordinate 433,034 downwards.
ATATTTGACATGCTGCTATTTGCTTTTTCAAGAATTTCCATCACCTTTTCTTTTGTGAGATTTGTCATCCATTTAAACCCACCCGTTGGAAGTGATTGACTCATGGCCCAACCATAGAGATTATTAGCATCAAGATATTGAATGAATTTTGAAGGTTTGTTTGGATCAAAGTTTTGCATGTATTTGTTATTGGCTTCTGAATATCTTTTTGCTATATGAGTCATCCCACCTCTGATGCCTCTTTCAAACATCATCAGCATATCATAATCATGAAGCAATTCAAGTTGTTGGCCAGTTTCTTTCAAACAGGCATCCCAAGCCAATCCAGGAGATGTATAATAATGCGCCGGATCCAGTTTATAATGCTTCAGGCATGTTTTACGAAAGTTTTCAAAAACATCCGCCAACAAAAGAACGTCTGTTTTAAGATAGAGATCGTGATAATCTCTGATTGTTTGGCATTTGAATGTATTCCATACATTGATTGCGTGACTGTAATCTTCTTCCGAAATGTCTTCGTCATTCAATTTTGAATAGAAATGCTCTTTGGGAGGAAGTTGTGTTTCACTCAGTTTTTCAAGAGAACCAATATAGTCATAGGGATAAACTCCCTTTCTAGTAAGAAGATTGATATTGTCTTTCATTATTTCTTTTGTACTATAAAAATCATCCGGTTGCAGATTTCCAACAAGATTAGCAAGACTGGTTTGAAGAAACTTGAACGAATCAATAAATCTGACTTCAAAATTCAAAGATACCATCTCTCCAGTTTTCCGAGATCTGTATTCGTCGACTTTGATCTTTTTAGAGAACGATATATACTTCTCTTCAGTCGATGGAATACAGTTTAACTCACCCTTCAAACCTGAAAGTTTTTTTATAAACAAATGAGCATCGTAGCCTTGAAGATTATGAAATATTACAGGCAATAACAATGGTTTTCTACACTGGAGATTGCAGCTGTTATGCGCAGCTCCACGATATTCCCCGGTAAAATGACAATGATCCCGGACTTTATCATCTTTTAATTCTTTTGAGCAAATATGACAGATCCTGGCTTCTTTAAAAGATTTTTGTTCTTCTTCCGTTAATTTGAGAGGTTTTGGATGACGATAAAAATCATCGTAAAGTTTTTGAGTTACCTTGGCAAGTTTTGAAACAAATATTTCTGCCACATTATCACTTTCTTTCTTTTTTGTAAAACAGATTGGTTTAAAAATATTTGAAACTATTCCTTTGATATAAAAACAAAAACCCGACGGTTCATGCTTCTGGTAATCTTGGGTATAAGATTCATTTGGATTGGGATTACATGTTTCAATGGATTTGGTAAAACATTCAAAATCAGCATAAACTACAAAAGGGATTGGAAGCTGTTTAAAATAATTTTTAAATCCTAACTTCGAATTTTTCGCTGGCATTTTTACAACAACTGATTCATTGGAAGAACAATATTCAATATGACGCTGAAATAATTCCTCCTTTGAAAAATGAGAGAAGCATCTTTTGCAAATGTGTATTCGACCATTCGTTCTCGATGTTATTTGAGATCTGAATAATCTTGAAAAATTTCTGATAAGTAAATAATGATATTTACCTTCTTCCTCAAAGAGAAAAAGATCGATTGTTTTCTGAGGATCTCTCTGTGCCATTCGGAGAGGGTAAAACTTGTTTCTCTCATTGACTGAAAACACATTTATCCCTGGGAGATCTGGATTGAGTTTTTCAAATTTTGAAATGTCTTTTAATTTGACAGGAAATTTTATTCCTTTTGTATTCAAGCTATTTTCATATTGTCTCAAATCTGTTAATAATTCTGCATTCTTTCCCTTTGGATGAAGGTATCTAAGGACGCACCATAAAAAACATTTTTCATCTTTATTTTTAATATTTAATAAAGCTTTCTTACGCATTATCCAATCTGGAAGTTGAATATAGGAAGAACCTCTCATTGGGTTGAAATCAGCAGTGTGAATTTCGAGATGTACTATTTCCCTGAAATACCAACCACTTCCGTTCTTCTGATAAATTGCAATCTTTTCAAGAATAGAATGAAAAACCTTGAAGAGTATTTCTTTTACATCGGATGATTCAAGATTGATATGTGTTTCAGAATTAAAATATGCTTTATCTTGAATGGAAAGACTTGTCTTTCCATCGCTTGACATTCCCATTTTTTCCATCATGCAAACAAGAACAAATCTGACTTTAATATTTCGATGATTCCTGAGAAACTCTTTAAGATAAGCAGCTTTGGATTTAAAAAACTCGAATGGCGTAATATCAGTTTTGTCTTTTACTACGTATTTATTAGCGAATCCTTCCAAAGATGATTTCTCTCTTTCTATTCCTTGGTCATATTCCTTGAGAGCTCTCTCAAGTGCTTTGCGCAGATAAGGTGGAGTATCTGGAGGTATTGTTTTATTCTTGATACAGTCCTGGAAATACTCTTCAAATGATTTGGGTTTGGGTTTTGTTTTTGGTTTTGGTTTGATTTTATCTCTCGCTTTTTGTAGTTTATTTATATCATCAATCAACTTTTGTTTATAATCAGCTTTGATTTCTTTTTTTATATTTTTTTTTATTTGTTTTAATTCAGCAATAGAAAGTTTACTCAAATCAGTAGCCATCTTTATTTATAATTTATTTAATTCTTTAATTTTTAATTCTATTTTTCTAACTGAGAGATATTTTATATCAGATTTGATATAAAACAATAATCTATACCTCAATATATTTCAAATTTTGAAAAAAACTTATCAGCAAATTTATAACACTTTTCTCTTAAATTACTAGTTCCATAAAATTCATAACACAAAAATCCTGTTATATTTGGAAACAAACCATCCATCTCTTCTATTGCTTCAGGGTATGTTTCAATAACTTTTATCGGGCTAATTTTATTAAAAAAATCTTGAAGATCTTTCTCATCATTGAAATCTGAAAGAATATTTTTAGCATCAACATCTATTCTTTTCAAATCTTCATAACGATATTTGCTTGGAAATATAAGCCCACCAACTTTAAATGGAGTTATATCACCTGGCAATGTTGACTTGAATCCCATTTTTATTATTATTTTGAAACCTTTAAATTTTATTTTTCTGCCTCAAAACTCTACTTCCCCGACCAAAGTAGATTAACACTCCAAAAATTAGCCGATTCAGGATTGTTATAAGTCAACTCACCCTTCTTATTCTTTATCTTCATCGCCCGAGAAAGATATTTTTCTTTTCGCTCGTTATCCTTATGAATTAAAAAGTCTGGATATTGCGACGAGCCAAAATGCAAATTCTTTCCACTTGACAGCTTGACTACGTACTTGTTATTTTTTCACTTTGAATAATCAAGAGATTCGGCGCCGAGTTTTTTAGCCTTTTTGCTTAATTTCTGAAAATCTTTTCCTTTTACAACATATTTTTCATCATCGGATGATTCCTCTTCCTCAGGAACATAATCAGGATCTTTATCATCTTTATAACCATCTTCAACAATGAAATCTTGGTCCTCAGGGGTTAGATATTCCATTTTAGTATTTGTTTAGATTATTTTGAAGGGAAACCCCCTGATTATGATCTCATCAAAAATAACCTCACGTTTCATTAAAAACAATAGATTGCATTCCAGAGTTCCCTAGCAACCAGCAAAACTGAAAATAGATTTTGAGTTTACTTTCATCGATTGAAATTGCTAGGGAACTCTGGAATGTATTGACGACATAGAATAGTTTACTTTAAATTCTTTAAAAATAATATTTTCTGGTGAGAGACGATAATAACTTGACAACTACATTTTATTATATAGAATTATTTTTTCAAATCATTTTTTAAAAGAATTTCCTCTACAGATTCGGCGCCGAGTTTTTTTACCTTTTCGATTAATTCCTGAAAATCTTTTCCTTTTACATCATCAGACGATGATTCCTCTTCCTCAGGAACATAATCAGGATCTTCATCAAAAGATGATTCCTCTTCCTCAGGAACATAATCAGGATCTTCATCATGTTTGTAGCCATCTTCAACCAAGAAATCTTGGTCCTCGGGGTTTTGATATTCCATTTTAGTATTTACTTAGATTATTTTAAAAGGAAATCCCCCACTACTTCTAATAATCAAAAATGAGACAAGTCTAGACATGTTTGGTAAACAGAATATGAGTCATAACTATTTAGCTATTGTTTGGTGTCATGAGACAGTCATACGTTTTTTTCATCCAATCAAAAACTACAGATTTTCTCTTCAGAATTGTGAAATTTTTTCAATAAAAAACATTTCATTTGTGAAATTTTTTTGTGAAAAGTAATTAATTTGTGAAGTTTGTAGGGATAAGAGAATTCGATATTTGATAAAGGTTTCTACAATATAATTATTTCAAACTTATTTTTATATTTAAAATTAAACTTTTCCAATATATTTTGTAATAATATTTTTCGCGATTGAATTCTTCCTGAGTAGTTATAAGAGGATGATTTACCCCTAACTTTTACCACCGATATTTTCTGTCATTTCCGCGAGCCCGCAGGGCGAGCCATTAATGTCATAAAGTGTCAAATAAACACAAAAATGACAGAGTTAATGGGAAATTTTAAATATTTCAAAAATTCTTTTAGTATCAAAATATGACAGAGTTAAACTTGAAATAAAAAGTGGGTGCTTGACAGGCTAAAATTTCCCATTAAGTTTGTCATTTTCTGTACTGATGAACTTAGTATGAAGTTAATCAGGGAAATGACAGAAATAATCGGTGGTAAAAGTTAGGGGTAAAGCATCCTCTTATAACTACTTTCATCCATTGGCTGATAAAACAGATAACGAATATATGTACTTACTGAAACCGTTTTTCAAGGTCATACGAAAATCGCTCTATCTCAAAAGTAGGCAAGGGGGCAAGGGGAATAAGGCAGGGAATCTCGGATCAGTTTTCGTGCTGCTGTATTATCTTTCTTTACGGAGTACAATTTAAGAATACCCAATAAACAGGTAGCAATAAGGAGTAAAAAAAGATAATTTGGCTAACGTTTAGAAAATGAACTCGTGAATACCTCGTGAAGCGTGTTTTGACAAGTACATCCATGGCTGCGGATTTTTTTTTTTCAAGTCAGAATAAATATTTCACCACATCGCATACGTTCTTATCCTACAAGTAGACGTTTTTTCCCAACATTGTTTTCAGCATTTACGAAGTCGTTCGCGTCACTTTCAGTCGCATAGTTAAACAAGGTATTCACGAGTTCCCCACAGTTTTTTCATTTGATTCCTCTATTAACTGCTTACAAATGCTGAGCTTAACCTTTAAAGGAGCTTGTTCATAAAATCTCATGGAATAGTAGTACTAACTAACTGCTTGTCAAATTGACTAGGAAAAAGAAAACAATAACTGCTGGAAATGGAATACAGTCCTCTGGCTTTTGTTTCTGATCCTAACCCACAACTTTTGAAAGTTAAGCTAGCGCGAAAGACGATGTATGCCCCCTTGACTTTCTTTTCAGATTATCTTCTCCCTGGTATTATTTTTCTTCCCTGAGTTTGTTTGGCTGCGCATAATGATTTAGGTGCTAGACAATACTTTGGTGCAAAAAAAAATTTTGCAAAGAGAAAGAGGGTTGTGAAATTATGTTGAAGGAATTAAAAGAAGGTAGGGAACGGGTTTTTCCTGTTTTTTTTTTTTTCTGGTCATGTTTCTCTGGCCTGTTAGACTAAATTGTGATCATTTGGGTATGGATGGAATGTCATTCCACGCAAGTAGTTGAGATGTGAACGTCTACATTGTGAACGTTATGTACTTTTTTAAAATAATGTGGAGGCCATGAGGGCGAGAGGAATAATTGTCTTAGTAAAATCCAACTAGCTGGTCAAAAATATCGAGACAAAACAACTTTAGCTGGTTAAAGCTAGACTTAAATCCTTTTTTTGCCGCCAAAAAGCCGGCGCTTTCGCTACTTGTGGGCTTTGACATATAGTCTAGTAGCAGCTCAACCAATCAGAACGCAGCATTGATAATAGACCACTAATTGGATTTTACTGAAAAAAATATGCTCTTAGGAATCATCTTTGACTGTAAGGTACCAGTGATTTTCTAAATAAAAGATTTTTGCTTTGCCAGTTTTTAGCTTAAACTCATAATTAATAAAAATAAGAAGGTAAAAAAAACCAGGCTACTTACATTCTCCAGTGCCCAGTGAAACCTGAAAACTTCCATTCCTCTCACTAAGTGTGATAATGACAACCTCAGCGGGGGTGGGATCAGATGAAACTTGTATAGCAATACTGGGGCAAGATTCATCCATTGTCACTAAAACGAAGACAGCACTTTTTTTTATAAGCATGGTCTAGGTGTACCATTCTTAAGTTGTTAGGACAAGGGAAAACCAGCAACAGAGGCAAATATAATAACAATTGGCAGCCATGCTTTGTTTTTCAGTCAGTTTTTTTAACGAATAGTGGCCTGGATAAACGTACTGTCTGCACACAGAAACCTCTTATCCCTCTTACCAGTTTCAGCCTTGTATAATACATCTAATAAAAAGCTAGAATTGTTATTGGATGAGGTTGAGCATGTTTGTTAATTCTCACTGTCAAGGGCAGGTAGGAAAATCAGAACGTTCTTTGGCTACCCTGCGAGCAGAGGTTACATTTTCGCTGTGTGAGTTGGCATGCGAAAGGTAGCCTCTGCCAAAAACCGTTCAATTTTCTATCGTGCATGCGCGAAATTCGTCCCGCGATTCGCAAGCAAAATTAATCGTGAGGTCTGTCGTTAAATGGCGCGAGTTTCGCGGAAATAAAAAAATAGCGACAACTCTGATTTGCTACGCCAGAGTCATGCAAGACTCACGCAATGCTCCAAATCAGTCAAGAACCGGCAAAAACCCGGTTTTTTAAATTTAAATTCGTCCAGATTTCTTTCTTGGATTGTACTCTTTTGTGAAATCCATAATAACATTAACGCAATAACTATTTGTACAGAACTTGAATTTAAACAAAAAAAAAAGAAAGAGTAAACAGTACCTCTTGACCTTAGAGAAGTATCTCTTGTTAAAATCTGCAGCAATTCCTTCATTTAAAATGAAAAAGAAAATGATAATAAAAAATTGTTTAACAATCTAAGATCTTGTAAGACTAACCCAGCGCACCTCAGAATACCTGTATCACGCACTGTTAGGCACAAACAATCATTTATTCCTAGAGGTGCTAAACTTAACTTAATTTAATATGTATATATAATATGTAGTGTTTTGAATTTTTATTGTAATATTACCGTAATTCTTATCGCCAAAGGTAGTAAATAAAGGTTATTATTATTATTATTATTATTATTATGTGCAGTAACCAGGAAAATTAAATGACGATTTTTTTCAGTGGGTTTTAGATAGAAATGAAGTTTTACAAACCTTGAGCTTGACATTAGATTGCGCTTTAATGGTGTGTGTTAGAAGTTTCTCAACATACAGGTCACCAGGCTGCGTAATGAAACAAAGCAAAGGAATTTAAAGGAGCTGTGTCATGAAATTTATCAAATTCAAACGGTGAGAACTGTCACCAAATTGAGTAAAACATAAAAATCACTGCTCAAAACTTTAAAAAGAGGAGTAAATAACACAAAGTACATTTTTGTTGTTTGTGGTGTTCAATAAAGGCTTTGGAGACATGTATGTTCAAGATGAAGCTGTAATCGTGTCAAATGCAAGTAATTTATTTGCTAATGTCCAGTTCCACTGAAGATAAGGACATGTAATTGGCAATATAAACAAAACGAACTAGACTGCCGTGACACATCCCCTTCAAAGGTGATGGAGTGCTATTATTCAAATTATTTTTTCCAAAGATTTGATTGGTCACTACAGATACAATGTGACTGCCTACAGAAAATAGACGGAAAAACAAAGAAAGTATTTATCATTAAGGGGCAAGGATTAGGACAGTTGGTTCTGTGTGCAGACTTTTTTGTGGAAGATCCCAAGTTCGATCCCCAGGTGTGATCTCAAATCCTTGTTTTGCCTTCTTTCCTTTCTATGCACAGGCAGCCCAAGCTCACTACACGAACGCGGACGTGACTCTTGCTTGCGAGCGGTGTTGTGTTACAGACGGTTATTTACAAAGGCTTGTATGGGATGTAAACGGGTTTTCTTAAAAGAGAGGGAAAATGTTATGTTTTTCAATAAAATCGACTTTGTAACCTTATTGCCTTGTTGTATTCTTTGTTCTTTGCCTGTGTCTCAGGCCGTTTTGAAGCATTGGCCGTATTTATTCTAGACGTCCAGACGCATTAAACGTCTGACTGTTAAGTGCGTGTTAAGTGTGTCAGGTTTTTATACTAGACGTCTTAAACGTCTGCGGCGACTAATTCATCTGTTAAGTGCGTCGATCGGACGCACTTAACTTCAGACGTTTTATTCGTCTGACGTTTGATGCATCTGGTCTGCCTTATTTCCCGTATTTATACTAGACGTCTAAGTCGTCTAAGATGTCTTAACCGTCTCAGACGTCTTAGGCGTCCTCTAGTATAAATACGGCCATTTTCGGCGAGTTAGCGCTATTTTGGTGTTCCACTGCTAACTCGCCGAAAACGCTTTAAAACGGCCTGAGACGCGAACAAACAACAAAGAATACAACAAGGCAATAAGGTAAGTCGATTTCATTTAAAAACAACATCTTTCTCTCTTCTAAGAAAAACTGTTTACATCACATACAAGGCTTTGTAAATAACCGTCTGTAACACAACAACAACACTGCACCGCTCGCAAGCAAGAGTCACGTCCGTGTTCGTGTTGTGAGCTTGGGCGGCCTGTGTTCTATGTTGGGGATGAAACTGATTTGGGTATTTTCAGGAAGCTTTGGATGATGACTATAGAGCTACCCATGTGAAATAAAGACTCTTTACATTTCTTTTGTGTTCAGCAAAACATTTAACAATAAAACAATCAATGAACTCATCTCGTGATATTTTCCTCGATTTTGTCCATTGATTGTTTTACAGCTGTATATGATTGTATTCCAAATGTTAATACCAACACTTACAGATACTTTAGAGATGCAATCAGATGTATACTCAAAAGGCAGAGGTGGAAAGTGCTGCACACAAAGACAGGTTGGATTATCATTGTTGTCTCCACAAACTGTTACTTTGTGACCTGAAACAATCAGATAATAATTATCATCTGTTTAGTTTAATTTAGAGTGGTGGATCCAGACCTTCAGATAAGGGGGGGGGGGGGGGGGGCAGTCTCAAAATTTTTTTCCCGTCCTTTTGGTCCTTAGTTTGGTCTAAAAATAAGGGGGGGCAGCCTGGGCCCCCAGGGCCCCCCCCTCCTGGATCCCCCACTGATTTAGTCTTGAAACCCACTGGCACTTTGGGAACACAAAATGACATTAACAATGTTGACAATAACACAAGGAATTCTTATTAAAGTCATGTGAGGTATTCAAAATGCAACAATGCAAACTGGACATTAGTTATTTGGCCGAGTAAAGCAGACTATGGTGTGATCTACAAGTCAGTTTGGAGATTCAAGACATTTTTTCAGGCACAGCCTTATCACTCAGGAACATACAGTGTAACATCTCAGTCAACAGCCCCACTAGTTGTCACTTTTTGTCTGTTCTAAATATTATTTACCTGGTCTTTGCCCTTGTTGAACAACCCCTCTTGTCCTACAAATAAAGGGATATTACTGAAATTATCATTCAAAAGACAGGAAAGAAGGAAATGTGAAAAATAATAAAATATGAGTTGACTTCGTGAAGTCCAATACCCAGGATTGATGGCCAATAATGGAGATAACTTTAGTTGCCAGTAAACACACTTACAATCCAGCTTTTAAAAATAAAAATTATGAAAATAATGTAATTCCAAATGTTGCAGACTCCAACATCATTAAAACCAAGGTGTCAATATTATTATAGTGCAGATTGACTGAATAAAATCATTAAAAAGCCAATACTTTATTGTTTAGGACTTGCCCCGTTTGTGACAGTACTCACTATAGCGTAGTTACAAGTATTGTTCTCACCTCCAGTAAGAGATAACAAGTTTTTTTCCGACTACAAACTCCTCGATTCTAACATTTTCTCCCCATCTCTCTGTTATCAACTGTTTGGCCTGAAATATTAATGTTTTCATTAACAGATTATCAGGTACTCTTAATTAATGCTTTGTGCATTGCAATTGGTATTTCAGTTGAAGGGTTCTTGGGTCAAAATATAATTATTATTAATTTTAGGCATATAATTATTACTATGGTATTGACTAAAATTTAGTCTGTAATATTCCTATTTAAAATGATAAATATGATGATGATGTTTCAAACACTAGCCCTTAGTCTGCACTTTGACTCTGACTCCACTTACTCTTGATACAGCTATCAACACAGGGAGGGGCCAGTACACCATCCCCCTCCCATGCAAGAACATGAAATTGAATGTTACATGGTGGACATAAATATGCATCAGCTGTTTATGCTTCTATCAAAAACAATTGTTACAAAATAATACTATGTACCGTAAAATTCCTGCCTATTTTTTGGGACAGCCCCCTCCTTATAAAAGGGGATCAGTAACAAATACATGAACATGATTTGTTTTCTGAGTCCAGGTTTATTAAAGAAACAAACAGTCCCACAGTTCATGTACAGTTTGCATTTGTATGGTAGCACTTTGCAATTTTCTCAAATTGGGACATTCTAAATATTAATATACATGTAGTACTTGCTGTGTATAAAATTACAAGCAGAGGTCTGTCAATCAAGTGCTTTGATAAGCTTAGCAAGACAAACATACATGTAAATTCTAAACTAACCTGAAAATGAAGAACTTGCAATTGGAGAGAGAGGCAAAATGAATCTGCGCAAGTGTTAAGAACCATACAATGTAATGTTAATACAAACATATTATAATTATTGTTTTTTTTCTGCACTGAGCAAGCTGTGGTCAATAAGAGAAAAAGCCAGGAAAGCCATCTGCTCTCACAGGCTAAGATCACTGTTCAGTGAATTGCATAATTATAATTATGTTTCAGCACCATTACCACTTTTGTTGAGTAAAGGATACGCAGACATTTATACAAATCCACCAAAGGATCCTCTTCAACAAACAAACGTGACTGTACAAGCTGGTGAATATATTGTGACTGCAAACAGAACAAAATGGGTAATAGAAGAGACATGACTTTAATTTTTGAAATCTATATACATATGTATTGTCTTTTGAGGAGGTGCACAAAATTTATTAATTTTTCATGGCCGTTCTCTATAAGCAGTGCTTGGTGGCCCTTGTTAGCATATATGTATGTCTTTTGGTGACCAAGAATACCTATGCTGGGCACCCTAGTTTCATTCATTGTAAGAACAGAGCTCTTAGGCATCCTAGAGTTTTTCTCAGAGAAACACAGCCTTGCTAAAAAAATTAACACTTCAAACAAAATTTTGTTGTCCTACCTGAAGAGCATGCACAAGGGATTTTCCATCTGATTATAAAAGAACAACAAGTATTTCATTAGTTTTTGCTGATGTTAAGAAACTGTTTTAATTTGCTTCCTGTAAGTCAATGATAAATTGGTTGCGCTTAAGGCAACAAAGCCTCACAATCTAGTTGTCCATAGAAAAAAATAAGTTGCTCAAAACATTCAGTACAAACAAATTAAATAAAGCTATATCTGCAACACAGGTACCTTTTTAATAAACTTCCTTACCATTCAGGTTCAAAGTTATCAGGGGATTAATGAGGATAATATTCTAAGACAAAAACTTGTCCACATTTACGTGCCAAATTGAAATAGGTTTGAGCATCCAAGGCTGCTGCCTAATGGGTGCCAGGTTGCCAGAGGTGCCTACGTACGATTTACCCACAGGCAAATAAAATTTCAAACAGGAACCCTGAATGGATGACTAAAACTTATTATTCTCAGGCTAACGTTTAGTGAACAAACAACAAAATTCCCTGCACATTCTGCACTTTTGAAACAAAAACAGAAAATGCTTAGTTCTCGGCCATATAGGCAAAATATGTGACCCTATTTGGGAAAAGGGGGATTAAGGTGAATTTAGAAAACAACGTTCTAACGCGTTTAATCGGCTTCGTCGAAAAGCGTGGAAACGCACTTTGTATGTGTTTAAACAGAATTTTAACGCGTTTAAACAACCGGCTCTGTTGCACTTCAATATTGCATTTCGTATGCTGGAAAGTAAGCTAATTTAGTTGTATTTGAATGAATAAATTACCAGTGTTCTATTATATGAAATGCGAAGGGTGCGTGTCTTCCAACTCACTGTGTCAAAATGATCAATTTACTAGCAACTTACCTTTTGCCTTTTCTTTCTACATAGCAGGTGGCTAAAAAATTGTCTTGCAGTAATAATCACATTCCGTCTATAATATCGTTTTTTTTGTGAGCGCCTCATGCACACCGACTTTAACCCACTTGCAGTCCAAGAATGTCGTGCTATCAACAACAGCAACCAAACAATTGGAACACGCAAAAAGAAGATGCGGTTTTTGAGTCTTCGTAAGAATGGAGCGAGCTGTCGAATTTGAACCTACGGATTCTGTAGTTTTCATGTTGAATACAACAGCCAACAATATTGCTCAAAGAAACGCAAACTACCCAACGACGCTTCAAAATGTTTCTATCAGCATATTGGGCTTCACCAACAGGCCGGTCAATCCTTTTTCTCAAGCTTGTTTTTTAATCTTTTTATGATCTTTAAAACCTTCACATTCGACTCCTTCGTTTTTCCTATTCGGAATTTTTGGCGACAAAAGCACGTCGCCAGAAGCGAAGCAGAATCCCAAATTAGTATGGGATTTTCCCAGGCTATGTGGCCTTGACACATTAATAAAGTTTATCTATCTACCTATCGAAGAAATGATGCCGAAAGCCTTCATCATGTTTCATGTTATCGTTCGAATAACATGAATATTTTCGCATTCAGGGTCATTGGTCACGATGTCGTGACGCCCGCCACGTAACAACAGAAAATATCAGCTTCTCGCCCGCTTTTATAACGAGAAAACTTTGACTGTACCTCTAAGAAATGTAAGTAAGCTTGTGCGCAGGGAAGATCACTCATTGAATAAACCTCCAATTTCTATGTGTTCTGAATCAATCAATAACTTTCATTCCGTGACTGGCGAGTGTGGGAATGTTATCGCAAATTCCCTTGAGACATTCTTGGCTGTAATCTAATTAGTCGGTACCTTTGCATGAGATCCCATTACATGTACACCTTGAGAAAACATTATTTGACACCGTTGAATGAATAGTCTCCTTCGCAGCCGTTATTAGGGTCATCACGCAACGCTCCTCCCCACTAGTTAGTGGGGAGGAGCGTTGCGTGACGACCCTAATAACGGCTGCGAAGGAGACTATTGAATGAAGGGCGCAAACATTCATACATTATAAGTTTTTTGCATCTAGTTCTGTTTCGAGATGGAAGTTCTGTTGATGTTTTTGGATGGAACAGCTCGAAGGTATTTGTAAACAACGGCACTGTACAGTGAATTCTACGCTAAGTATCGACGAATCGAACCAGAGCAAGCAACAGATACAAGAATCTTAGCTGGGGTACGCATGCACTTACAAGATTAAAACGTTCACGATAATGTACGTTCCTTAGTCCCTTGTAAAATGGAACGACGACCAAAGTAAAATTGGGTTGATTTCTTTCATGAAAAAAGTGTAGCAGATCGTGGATCATGGACAAAACGTCAAGGTGAGCGATGTCAGGCTTACGCTGTTGCAACGAATCAAAAATCATTTGGCTTGTGTTCGTGCAAACTTTATGTAGCACAGTCGCTCTTATCCTCTTTATTTTTAAAAAAGATCAACTTCATTGTCTGCATGTTAATGCATGTTCTTACATTTAGATGAGTGACCGTGATTGCTGAATATTTACAAAGCGAGACTGTTGCAGATTTGTTGTCACGTCCTTTTGTAACGTGTACGCGTGCATTAAAAGTATCAGTTGCATTTTGACTTTCTAGTGGTTTTTACACCGTTACTAAGGCCTTGTCAACTCCCCTACCATGTCTCAAGATTATCGTATTATTGAAGTCTGCATTTCTTTTTTTCTTTTGTACTGACGAGTGGTAGGCCATTACCGGTAACAACATTTTGTCTTTTCGAAGCCACTTTGCAGCCCAGATCGTGATTCGGGAATTCTCTGCACCGCTGCAACAGTGCTGTTTATCGCTCCATCATGTAATATTCATTCGTACATTCCTCACGTCAGTTGAAGTTTATGCTCATGATTTACGTACTGAGTCACCGAGTATTTAGTGTTTTGTTTTCTTCCTCAAAGAACTCCGCCATATTTGGTTGGACTTTCGATCCCGCATTTCTTCTCCGTTCCGAGTCCTTGAATTAAGTTTTCGATGGTTTGTCGAGCTGCATTGCTTCAAATAAATCAGAGTAACCCCGGATGACACCCAATAATGAAGCAAGTGTCCATGTAATTATGCGCTCATTTGAGGTAAAATTAACAGCGTTTAAACGCGTCGTTTGTGTAAAGCTCCTTCGACATAAAAATCTTCCGAACGCGTTTTTTGTGTGTTTAACACGTTTATCGTTAAAACGATAGAAAACACGTTTTTTTGTTATTCACCTTAATCCCCCTTTTCCTAAATAAGGTCACATATTATTTCTGCCGACAAAAGGTAAACAAACAAGTACTTCTCTTGAAATTCGTTTCTATGACTTCCACTGCAGTGCAGTTGGAGTTTTCCCCTGAAAATGGCGTTGAATGAATTTAATAGTCTTTGGAAAAACCTTTGATATTGAAATTATGACTTCTCCCCCAGCATTAGAAATGTTAGGTCACTATTTTATAGAGTAAAACCTGATAAAAAGTCGCCATCCATGGAAAAGCAGAGGTTTAATAGATAACTATGTTTTAGTCACTCTTAGCATATCCATGAATTATAATTTGGTTAAATGCAATTTAACTAAGTTAACCACCACGAGCTTAGCGGTCAAGCGGTTCACAAGTTTAGCGGTCAAGCGGTTCTCAAGTTTAGCGGTGTTGCGGTTTAGCAGTTCTCAAGTTTAGCGGTTTAACGGTTCACAAGCTTAGCGGTCTAGCGGTTCTCAAGCTTAGCGGTTAAGCGGTCCTCAAGTTTAGCAGTCCACATGTCAAGCGGTCATGCGGTCCACAAGCGTAGCAGTCAAGTAGCCCACGGGCTTAGCATGGATCCAGCGGTCAATCCCATAAGTGCAGGCTCACGTGGTTTGTGTAGCTTTGTATACGGCTAGGATCTGTGAGTTTTTTAGCGTTTTGTACTGTGGTTTTTGGGGAGCGGTCTTTCAGCGTCTTCCGTCCTTTTAGCGATTCTTTTTGGAGCAACAGTCCTACAGTGTGCCTTTTCTTGTATCCTTTTTTGTCTCACGTTTTTTCCAAGGCGTTCGTGTCGTCACGTTCGTGGAGGATGCGAACTACGAACAACAGCTTGTCCACAATGTCTTCCCCGGTTCCCGCGTCTTCTCGTTCTTCTAGCGGTTCTACCCCAGTTCCTACAGTTGCCACCCCAGCTTCACCGCCAAGTCAACCGGTTTCTCTGCCGGAAAATAACGCGTTAGCACAGGCAATTTCAAGAGCTCTTGCGGAATCGCTCCCTCCGTTGCTATCTGCCCTTCGAGATTCAAGTGGTGGGAACACAAACACGGCCACGACGGCTGGTCCTCTCACCTCAGCCTCGACATTATCGCCGCCTCCGGCATCCTCCAGCTCCGGTACTCTCGGCCCTACCTCTCAGTCTTCAGGTACGCTTGTTGTGCCCTCATTTATTTCAACCTACAGCTCACATGTCAGTCCTTCGGTTGTCTCCTCTCTTCCCGCCACATCCTCCGCCACCTTGCCTTTAGTGGTTGGGGGCTCTTGTGGTGGCGCGACCGGAACTGAGTTCTCTACGTTTCCAAACCTCAGCAAAGCATTTGTGGTGGGTCCTGGCTACGCTCCAATCCCGTATAAGCTTGTTTCCAGGATTACAGCTGGGCTTTTTGTAGACTTGGCTGACTTACTTCCGGATAATATCCGGGCTCAAGAGGTCGAGCCCCAAGCGTTTTTGGAAGGGAAACTGGTGGTCTCAGGGTCAAAGAAGCGGGTTGTCGAAATAGCTGACATCATCACCTGGATAGAAGCCTTCACGATCTTCTCTATGATTCTCAGCCACACCTTCCCCTCTCGCTGGAAAGATTTAAATCAGTACAAGCTACTCATTATTCAGACCGCAAGGCGCTTTCCTGACAAATCGTGGCTCCACTATGACATCGCCTTCAGAAAAGAAGCTGCAGCCTCCGGTTCAACCGACTGGTCTCGCATGCACCCGGACCTCTATAATTTTCACACCAGATCCCCGGTCACCGCTTCAGCTGCTTCAGGCTCCTCAACTTCCTCTGCCTTGTCACTAACAGCACCTCTGGGGTCTTCAGGCAACCCCCGGTCTAGCCAGTTTTGCCACTCCTGGAATGCTGGGCGCTGTCGCTGGCCCTTTGGCGGCTGCCGGTTTCGTCACTCCTGTGAAGCGTGCCACGGGGACCACCCCAGCATCAACTGCCCTCACCGCGCCGCAAGGAGAGATCGGTCCCGCTCCCCTCCTCCGTCAAAGGGGGGCTCCCGCCGTCGCTAGGCCACCTCTAGCCAAATCAGCTGTAAATAGTTTTGTTTCTGTTCACATTGGTTCTCGTGGTAATTTTTCCCCATTAGAGTTGCGTTCTTCGTTTGTTTTACCTTCTCAGCAGCAGGGTCCGTCTAGTTCCGGTTATTCGTTGTGTTCTCCAGCTTTTTGTCCTTTAAGACCAGTCGCTCAGCTTACTCCCATTAACGTGGATAATTTTCAGCACGAACTCTGTCATCATCCTCACCCAGACAAAGTTACGTACGTGATCCAAGGCTTTCGCAATGGTTTTCACCTAGGCTTCACTTACAGTACTTCCCTTAAGTCGGCAACGGGGAATATGGCTTCAGCACTCCTAAACCCTCAGGTCATCGACAATTACTTGCAGTCGGAAGTTCAGTCAGGCAGGGTGGCGGGCCCCTTCTCCCAGCCTCCCCTCTCAGGCCTCCATGTGAGTTGTTTCGGCGTCATCCCCAAACGCCACCAACCTGGCAAATGGCGTCTTATCCTGGACCTGTCTAGCCCTGCGGGCCACAGTGTCAACGATGGAATTACGGGCGAGGATTATTCTCTGCAGTACATGAAGGTAGATGACATTATTGCCGGCATAATGCGACTGGGGCGGGGTTCCCTTATGGCAAAGTTTGATGTGCAAAATGCATACCGTATTGTGCCAGTCCATACAGAAGATCGCCCTTTGCTGGGTATGAAATGGCGTGGCGCCTTTTATGTTGACATGGTCCTGCCTTTTGGTGTCAGGTCAGCTCCATATATCTTCACATGTATAGCAGATTTAGTGGAGTGGGTGGCTAAGCAAAACTACGATGTCACCTTCCTGATGCACTACCTTGATGACTTCCACACTCTTGGCCCCCCCGGCTCCTCGGTCTGTCAACACAATCTGGACAGGTCTATTGACTGTTTTTCTAAGCTCGGCATCCCCCTCCATCCAGACAAACTAGAAGGGCCTTCGACATGCCTTACCATCCTGGGCATTGAACTGGACTCTCTTAATCTGCAGGCTCGCCTTCCTCAGGACAAATTTGATAGGATGTCTGCCCTGTTGGAGGATTGGTCACAGAAGCGTTGGTGTAAACGCAAGGAACTGGAGTCTCTAATAGGTCACCTTCAGCACGCCTGCAAGGTGGTACCCCAAGGTCGCTCTTTCTTGCACCGAATGATCAACCTGCTATGTGCCTTTCGTCGTGATGACCACCCGATTCGTCTCAATCAGGAGTTCTTTCTTGACCTAGCGTGGTGGCAAGAGTTCTTCCAGTCTTGGAACGGTTGCAGCTTCTTTCAGTACCCCCAGTGGGCTCCACTCCCCGATTTTGAGGTTTCTTCGGATGCCTCTGGGGCTCTTGGTTATGGAGCAGTCTTCCAGGGTCACTGGTTTTCAGGTGCATGGCTCCCAGCACAGGTCTCGCAGTCTATTGAGTACAAGGAACTTTTCCCGATCATCGTGGCTGCTTACCTCTGGGGCCCCCAATGGGTGAGTCAACAAGTCAACTTCCTATCAGATAACCGCTCAGTAGTGGATATTCTGCGGTCTGGCACTTCAAGAGCCCCTACCATAATGTCCTTGGTTCGCTATCTGTCCCTGTTGGCGGCTCGTTACTCCTTCTCGTTCACTGCCTCCCCAGTTAGAGGGAAGTCCAACCCTATTGCTGACGCCCTGTCTCGCTTTCAGTTTCAGCGCTTTCGCCGGCTAGCCCCTCATGCAGACTCCCTTCCGACCCAGATTCCGCAGCAGCTCCTCTTGGACTTGGATCTTCGCTGTCAGATAAATGCCACTTCTATTTGACTCAGGGGCTTGCCCCCTCTACTCGGAAAGTTTATGCTTCTGCCCAACGCCGCTTCTTGGCTTTCTGTGTTCAGGATAACAGCCTATCTCCTTCGGGATCACCTCTTCCAGCCAGTGAAGACGTGCTCATCCGTTTCTGCTGTCATCTTGCCGATACTCTCCATCATTCGTCCATAAAGGTTTACCTTTCAGCGATCCGGTCTCTTCACATTGAGGAGGGTCATCCGTCTCCATTGGTTGATTGCCTGCGGCTACAGCGTGTGTTGCGGGGTATCAAACGCCACCAAGGCTCAACGAGGCGTCAACGCCAACCAATCACCATCGAGCTGATGCACATTATTTTCCAGTCCTTAAACTTCTCTGACTACAACCATACCATGCTTTGGGCTGCCTGCTGTCTCGGGTTTTTTGGTTTCTTACGTGCTGGTGAGTTCACGGTCAACTCCCCCTTCAATCCTGACATCCACCTTGCTGTCAGCAATGTCCAGGCAGATTCCCTCGTCAATCCAAGCAGCTTCAGGATTCACATTAAGTGCTCCAAGACGGACCCCTTCCGCCAAGGTTGCCATATTTACATTGGTGCGGGAAAACGTGATCTCTGCCCTGTCCGCGCCCTCACCCAGTATCTACACGTCTGTGGCTCGACTCCTGGCCCACTCTTCCTTCTGTCTGATGGTACCCCTCTACCTCGCCAATGGCTGACTTCCAATATTCAATCTATCTTCTCCGCTGCCGGGGTCCCTGGTTGCTACACCGGTCATAGCTTCCGCATTGGCGCAGCTACTTCAGCAGCCTCTCGTGGCCTTCCAGATCACCTCATCAAGACGCTGGGCAGATGGAGCAGCGATGCGTATCAGATCTATATTCGCACTCCCGTCAGTACCATCGTGGGAGTAGCAAGCCTTATCTCTTGACAGGTATTTCTTGTGTATCTTTCTTTTCCTTGTCATCTTTCCAGGGTGCCTCGGGACTTGGGTAGTTCGGGGCCAGGGCTTCCCCCAGCCCTGAGCCCCTCTTTCCCTCTCCGATCTGGCTGCGTCAGCTCAGAGAGTCCCTTCGGCTTGGAATGGGGGCTCATGGCTGGGTTGCAGGGATTTGCCAGCCATGGGGGCAGTTTTTCTATCTAGGGGCTGGCTGGCCACAGTGGAAGCCCCTGGGTATCCCGGGCACCCACCTTCCACTTAAGCGAGGCAGTTGGTTAAATATAACTCTAATATGTACTCTAAGTCACATCATGCAACCTTGATACTTGAGAACCTGTTGGAGGATTTGTGTAGTCCCTAATGGGGCAGTATTTTGAATCTCAGCTACATCAAGCTTCACTCCTATGCTTTCAAGAAGGCTAACTAATCCTTTTGGGATTGTCCCAAGTGCCCTGACTACAAATTATGTACAACTGTTGTTTTGACCTCCCACAGTTTCCTCAATTCTCTTGCCAGGTCTTGATTTTCTCAATTTTCTCCTTTAGTTGCACCCTAGCATCTCCTCTGGCAACAATTAATTTTGGCAAACTGCTTGTTGTTTGTCTACTACAACAAGGTCAGCTCCATATATTGTGTTTATAGCTGATGATCAGTCTATATGCTAAAATCCCAAAGGATTTAACTTTCTCGGACTTCTGAACTTTTCCAGGAACACATTATTATTGTTATCACTGTTATTATTATTATTATTATTACTATTATTAATAATATATACCGATATTGACGTTGAAACCCAGGAGGGAGCCACTACATAAACACTGTTAAAATAGGTTTTAATAGTTAATTTCTAAATTCTTTTACTTACTTTTACCTTGTATATACCAATAATTGTATGGAATAAATTATGCTAATTAATGTTAGGATGATGATAGTAGTATTAGTATTAGTTGTAGTAACCATGATATCATGACATATATGATATGACGATGATGATAATGATGATAATGATAACTTTTTGTGCCTTGGATATTTTAATATTGGAATTTTTAACTTGTAAATGGCAACTTGTCTGGAATATGTTAATAAAGTATTATTATTATTATCATTATCTTTATTATTATTTTTATTACTACTATTATTGTCATGATTATCACTATGATAATCTCTCTGTCTATATCATTCTGAATCCAACTGGAATTTAGAAAAGCTGCTTTTTGACGAGAGGAGAAAACCAGGAAAACTGGAGCACCCAGAGGAAACCTCTTGGATGGAGAAAGGGAAAGAACCAGCAACAAACAAATTAATCATGTGTCTGTTAATATATCACCTCCAGTTTCCTTATCCTGGACCAAGAAGTCAATGGATAAAACTCTCCATGGAATTGTTGTCTCATCTCCCATAAGAGTCAACATCACCTTGAACAGAAAAAAAAAATTAATTAAACCCCATGAGGGGAAAATACAATAATGGAAAATATCAGCAAATTTTCAGGAAATGAACAAAAAGAATTGATTTTGAAGCATGTTTTTAGAGGTGATTAATTTTTTTAAAGAGCAATATCATATTTCTACAAAAAATTCTTACGTTTAACATTGATATACATGTACTGTACATACATTTATGTGTGAGCAAATCACATAATTTTTTTTATACAATGTAGTGTACCTCAAACTCATGTTCCACCTTGAATTTGACTCTCCCATCAGCTGCAAGGGTAAAAAACAATACAAATGTAAGAAAATACTGTCAGTAGTAATTATCTAACAATCATTATTATTCAACTCAGTAAACAATAGATAATAATAATTTACCATGTACCTTCTCAAAGACAATGGATGCCCCATTTGCAAAAAAAGGCAAACTAAGCATTGGAGAATAAAAATTAATGCTTTTCAACATGTGTAGTTGAAAAGCTGTTTCATTAAGGTTCTAGCATTCTTTTCACGTTTGTTTCAACCTTTTGTTCTTAATTACTCATGATCAGTGATTTAATAGAGGTTATGTAACTACATTGATTTAATGCTATGAATATTTGTATAAATATCGACATAGAAGCATTTTTGGCTATCTCGCCTTTTGGACAGCCGTTGTCTTGTCAGTGACCAAACTTATTATTAGTTCCTAAGTTAGTCTAAAGCTCTGATCCTCGGAGCTTGATACACTGCATTCGATCAAGGAGTACATCCCCGATTTTTTTTTGTCCCAATGGGTTTTGTATTCTGAGTTTTCATACTGGGTAGTGTACGTAATATCATTCCTTTGATTCTACTTTCTGTCGCTTTCCATATTATTTAAATGTTCGTTAATGTAGAAATCACATTATTTCTGTAATTTTTTTATATTACTTAAATTAAGATCATTTGTATTGTTGAACTGTATTGCTAGGACATCTAGTCAATAAAGCACACACTGGTCCATTGTGTCCATCACGCACCCAGGAAGAATCACACTCCATGATATATGTCGTTGTGTTTTCATTCGCACTTTGTGCGCTGTGCAGAGGGTAGTAATGAAGAGAGAAAGAGTACACATGAAGAAAAGATAAATAAATGAGAACGAGTTATGTATTTAAAAATTTCTTTAGAACAAGTTTGAAAATTTTCAATCAGTTTAAAAAATTTAAACTGGTTTGAAAAATTCACACCAAAGATTAAATTGGACATAATTATCCATCTCCAAGTCAGCCATTCAGAGCATGCAAATGCACTGTGGCTTGGTAAAAGGATTAGATAGAGACAACTTACATGTAGAAATTCACAACCTAGAAGTAGCAAAAGAAATAAGGAAGACCCCATGATATGTTTGCTATAATTATTACATTACAAGGTACAGTGCACGTAATCATTAATACCATAAAATGATTATTTTACCGCTTATCCAGGTTTAAAATATAATAATTAAAAGTACATGTTGAAATAATTATTCTTACCAATAACCAAGTTTGCCATCTCTGGTGGAAGTTTAGCAGTCACCAGTCGGTGCTGAACAACTTGATTAAGTCTCTGCAGAGTCTTTGCCTTTTCAACAGCTGTTATTGGGTCTGGAGGAACAATTTTGTCCTGCAAAATATACAGAAATAAGTAGGGAAATTGAGCATTTTTCTTGAATTAAGTGAACACCGATGGGAAGCTTGCTCTTTCAAAACTGGCATCTCTCTGTCTTAAGAGACAACCGATGGAGTCCAAATTAATGCTTTTAATTAGTACCTAAGTGTTAGTAACTTTGTTACCATCTTTCAGCCTCTTAGAAAAGAGTGCTGAGAACGTAGGTCTCAGTGTTCAATTAACACAAGTTTAATTTGCAGAAAATATGGGAAAAGATGTGTAAGAATTACTGTTGTTAGCGTCTCATAATAAAAAATAGTGAATTACACTAATAATCATAACTATAACAAAATTGTCAAATCTGATTGGCTATCAAGTGCCCTGATTTCAGCCTTAATTGGACAGTTTAATAGGACAGTACGCGTCATGCCTAAGTAATTGGACAGTACGCGCCATCACGTGCGCGCTTAAATGGCTTTTTGTATTATTTAAAAAACAGCCTATTATATTACAAATTTTGTTAAAGTTATGATTAATTGGTAACAGAACTTTGTGTTGTCCAATTCGGTCTGTAATCATACTCGTGATTAAAAAAATCGGACTCCTGCTACGCGGTCGTCCGATTTCGTTGATCACTCGTATGATTACAGACCGAATTGGACTTCACTCAGTCCTGTTACCATTACTAATCACAAAGAAGCAAAATCACTAAGTCTATTACCCGGATGCATGTTGGAAGTCGTGGATATGTTCCACCTGTAAGAACATCCACTGCAGCCGGCAGACAGAAGGTTGGCAATCTTTAACAAAGATGACAAGAACAAGAAATTATTATTGAATACCATTATCATTCATTCAAAATATTTTCCCAATTCTGATTGGCTAAAGGCACATGCATAATTCACCATAACCAGTTACTGATGACCACAAACCCTTCATAACGCTAACCCTAACCCTAAGACAAAATTCTTCCACATTTAATGTGGAAGAATTTTCTGTTTAACGAGAAAATGACGTCAAAAATGCAGCCCGCCATAGGTTAAGGAACCGTAACCAAGAAGATCTGGGGATGAGGCTGAGTTGTTTGGGTTGTGAAAAAATAAATGGCAGACATTTCACTCATTTCAAGAGTAAGAACTACAGCTGGAACTAGGCGAAATAATAGCTAAAAACATGGCAAAAAACAGCAAGAAGACAACTCGGAGGGCAACATCTGCTATGTGGAGAATATTTGCGGAGCTGGACAAACCTAAACATACACTATCGAAGATGAACTTAACACTGATGCAGATAAGCATGTTTTAGCTATGTTCTTAAACTAGGAATCATTTTGAATCTCGGAGGTTTTATCCACCTCAGCTAACACCCTCCTCGATCTGCTTAATTCTTCATATCCTACTCAGCCTCATTCATTTATTGCTAAATAAACATTGCATCCTCAGCATGGATGGGCCATAATGGAGGTGGCTTACACTAAATCAAACCACATATATTCAATGCAGTCTGAGTAGTATGCTGTCTCTTTGTCTCTCTAACCCCCTCTCCTCCCCCAAAGGGCTAAAACTTTGCCAGTAATTCTAAGCTCGCTGTGCATTTTACATGTAACTGCATTAATGTTGATGGAGAAAATCACACCCCTACAGATTGGGGTGAGATTGTTTTGGGCAATCGTCATTTACTGAAAAGATCTTGGAACATGTATTTGGCTCCCTATAGATTTTGCAGGGGTGAATCAAATCATCAACGAGTGTACATGTAACTTGCCAAAAGGAGATTGGCCCAGATTGAGATTGTTTTGACACACTACAACGATACAATAAGTATATATTTAACAACTGCTGCTTAGTGTATGCGCGTCCAGAAGAAGCCCGTGTGTAGAGTTATTGTCCCCACAGCTGTTAAATCTGCACCTCCCAGCCACAATTAAGCCCCCAAACCAACAGAACCAGGCCCCCACTACACTGACTTATCAGGGTGCAAGTTCAAAAAGCTATACAAAGCCTAGTGGCTGCCACAAAATGATGCATGCAAGGCTGTACCACCAAAATTAACCATTGACAGACAATGACATTTTAGCTGAAAGCAAGTCTGCCTCACCTTGCCTTTACAAGGGTTTCTCTGGACATTCTTGCCAACATATCTGCAGTATCTACAAACAGCATGGATTGGTTATCCAAGATTGTAGAGATGGCCTGAAAAGCAAAAAAAAACACTGACAATAATTCACATGTTGCAATATTTATCAGTATAATAATCCATTGTCGGTGTTTTTGAGGGCACAATGAAAAAGGTACATGTTGTAAGTTTGTTCAACGAGCAAGAAAAAGGTAGTAGGCTTGTACAAATTGAGCAAGATATTGCTTCAGTTTGCTAACCCAGATCCCTATTAAAAGTACAGGAAGGTCCACCTAAATTAAGTTGAATTATTGTTACATCATTTCCCTTTGACAAAAATTAATTATAATTATTTGCCTTTCAGGCATTTTTAAGATGAAATAATAAATTTATTACTTGTATTGCACAAATTACATGACTGTGCATAATATTAAGATCAAAATTTGATTAATTTAATGAAAGGTATACACACAGTGATTTAATAGAAAAGAAAAAGTGTCAAAATTATGAGACTAGATGGAATATGCAGAAAGAGCAAATCAAAAACTCCCACTTGCCAAAAAAAAGCTTTTAAGTGCAAATTGGTGTGGAAGTACAAGCACCATTATGCTCTAAATCTAATAACTCCAAAAAAGCTGTCTAAAATTGGCTTGGATTGTAACATTTACAATCCAGGTTAATTTCAGTAGATTACTCTGTTTTCAAATTTATTATGTTAACTTGAAACTGAATAATTAATAAACACAGGACAAAATTTTATTATACCTCTTGAACGACCATTAATTTTCTTTTATGAAAATTATAATATTATGATCAAGCGGCTTTTTTCTTCTCAGCGTAGTGAAACTTTGCTATTATTAGCCTGCTTGTGACACAGTTGAATCAAGAATTGTCCCCTGGTCCAATATAGACAAAAATAGCAGATAGCGATGTCCTGTTTCCCTAATCTGTACACGTAGACCCAGCCATTTTACTTGTAAAGATAGAGGTAAGCAATCTGGTCAAAAGATTCATCAAAAAACAAAATTCTTGCCTTGAGTTATTGGCACGATGTTTAATGCAAAAAATAGAAAAAATTTGGTCACTTCAGACAATTTTACAGACACCTCAACTTTCCTTAGTAATCATCAAACTTTCCAAAAATAATGGTAAACCTGCCTCCATCACAAAGCCCAATGTATGCCTACTATAGGCATCTAGTTTTGTGTGTCACATCTATTATCTGTTGAATCTTCACTGTTTTATGATCCTAACATATAAAAAAATACACTTACCTGACACTTGTCAACCCGCTCTGCACTGGCTGCCCATTTTACCAAAGCCAGGAGACGCACAAACTGTTGGCGAGTTCGGCTGGCAAACTGCACAATCTCAATTTTTCTGAAAATGTCATTTGCAAAGCAACAATGTTTAGCCACTAGTAGAATATTGTAGTGTCTCCAACAATCAGCTCTCTATTCACCCTCTGTCCTGCTGGTTAGCAGAACTGGGCTGGATAAAAATACCAAATACCAACTCATAAAAAACTTTGAAAGACTCTTTGCTTCATTTTCTGTATGCAACAAATGGTTTTTCCCTTCTTCTCAAGGCTGTGCTTGAAGAAAAGCCCAATGCATAAGCTTTGAACAAAAAGTCTATTGTTCTAGTGTACACGATTTGGGCAAACAATTACAGCCATAAATGTTATTTACTATACTGTAGAAGGGGTTTTCTAGAAAGAACAGTCAAAGACAGGATGAATACTGTTGAGTCCAGTGTTAATATTTTGAGGAGTTATCTTCTTAGTTTTTTTTTATTGAAGTGAGACTGACAATATGAGATCTAAAAGCAAGGAAATAACATCATTTCTGAGCCTTTCCTTTATAAAGGCAAAAATTTACACATATGAATAACTTACATGCATCCATCTGAAAAGATAAACTACATGTATACATTCATGTGTAGGCAATGATACTAAAGGGGATGAAGAGGTTGCAGAATATAATTTTTTATTAAGCTTCTTAAGTTTTGTCAGTTAAGTTACCCTTCGTGCATGGCTGTGAGCCATATAGCCACAGCATATTTCTTGGGGGTCCAAAATCAAAATAATATTCTGATCAAAATCTTATCAGAGAATAAAAATGTGGATCCTAGCTACATGTAAACCATTAAATTTTCTTTTGTTAACTGACAGAATTATCATATTATCTGCATAACTTTTGAAAACTTCACTGTGCCTGTAAATCATGATCAGGGCTTTCAAGAAAAAGACCCCAGCTTTGTTTATACATGTAGCAGCAAATATGTGACAATGAGGGGCAGGCGCTAACATGTCATTAAGGTGGCTCGATACAGTTTTTTAGGGACAATACCTCCCACGTTTGAGCATAAACTATGTCGCCATAAGCAAAGATTTGGCAAAATTAACACCACAGTTGTATCGGATAAAGATGAAACTTTGTTATGATCAGGGTTGCAGTGACATCGGAGTTGTCGTCATAGCAACGAAATGACGCCATTACCTATTTTACTTGCAGCAGTATTTCTCGGCACTGGGAACTGTTTTTCCAAAATCGTTTACTGGAGCTTTTTCCTACAATAGCCGCCTCGATGTTCGTAAAGTTTAAGCGAATTCTGTAAGAGCGTTATCGAGATATTTTGGGAAGATTTTTTTATGGTTAGAAATACGGTAAAAAATGGACAATCTTGATGTTCGACTGTTATCTGTACTAAACAAAGCACTTTTGACATGCAATTTCACCTCATAGTAGTTTCAATGTTTTTAAAAACGTGTGTGAAAGTTCATGGACATACCTCGTGAACAGCAGTAACGAACAATGCATTTGACATATGCAAAAATGCTAGCCATTGTTGCGCACGAAAATATGAATTTTGGAAACAATACCCCTGAATAATGAGAGGCTCTCACTTGTAAACACAAAATTTCTGACAAAATATTAGCGAATTGTAGCCCTTATTTTACTACCTTACAATACATCAATAATCTTGAAACTAAGAGGTCATATAAAAGGATGGTTATAATCTCAAGATTCTTAAATTATTTTCTAAAAAAATTATTGAATGGTTTAAAAATTATTTGCTGATTTGTTAAAGTAGTCCGAAATGTTTACATTACCGCTAAGTCAAGAGCGCCTTGATACATGCTAATCAAATCCTTCTCTCTAGCAATCGGTTGGAGGTATGTCCATGAACTTTCACACACGTTTCTAAAAACATTGAAACTACTATGGGGTGAAATTGCATGTCAAAAGCGCTTCGTTTAGTACAGATAACAGTCGAACATCAAGATTGTCCATTTTTTACCATATTTCTAACCATAAAATATTCTTCCCAAAATATCTCGATGACGCTCTTGCAGATTTCGCTTAAACTTCACGACCATTGAGGCGGCTATTGTAGGAAAAAGCTCCAGTACACGATTTTGAAAGAACAGTTCTCAGTGCCAAGAAATACTGCTGCAAGTGAAATAGGTAATGGCATCATTTTGTTGCTATGGCAACTCCAATGCCATTGCAACCCTGATCATAACAAAGTTTCATCTTTATCTAATACAACTGTGGTGTTAATTTTGCCAAATCTTTGCTTATGGCAGCCTAGTTTACGCTCAAACTTGGGAGGTATTGACCTTGAAAAACTATATCGAGCCACCTTAATACGCTCTTTTCACGTATGGTAATATGCCCGTCCAACCTCGTTTACGAGTAAAAATTCTTTTGAAATTCAAATACGAAAACATCGTCTGATTAGCATTTCAAAAGAACTTGTACTCAAAAACGAGGTTGGACACACATATTACCATACGTGAGAAGAGCGTATAGTAACCCAAGTTATACATGTCAAACTATAAGTGCTGCCAATAGAACATTCTTGCTGGCTACATTTTCCATTTGTCAAGTTACACTGTACTAATAAGATCTTGTTAACAATAATTTTTCTAAGCAGTTTCAAAAGTAAAAAAGCATTATTTACCTTTCAATATCAGACTTCCTTGGCAATCTGTGACAAAACAATACCAAGATCAATCATTTTCAATGCTTAAGGATGGCCTTTGGACAATGACTGACTTAAGGCCTTATCATATGACTGATCGAAAGGAGAGGAATCTCCTGGTTAGACTGGAGTCATTATTTCTATGCTTTGGTTAGTTTTGAATGTAATAATCTGCTGCAACTTTACTTGCGATTACACACGTAATCATTATCTTTATTTCATGGGGTAAATTTGTAGCAAAATTATTACATTTCAAAACTGACATAAGTGTAAAATTAAAAACTCCAGTCTACCAAAGATATTCCCAGCCCTTAAGTCTACAGTACTTTAATTTTGTCACAACCTTAAACTTTAATATTATAGGTAAATACATAGAGGATATTACATGGTGGCGTGAAGATATGAATTTTATTTTCAAGTGGCAAAACAATATTTTACAAACGAGCGCAGCAAGTGAGTAAAATATTGTTTTTGCCATGAGAAAATAAAATTCATATCTTCAAGCCACCGTGCAATGTTCTTTTTATTATATAGACAAACAAAACATAAAAAAATAGAGGGAAATTACCGAAATTATGTCATCAATAAACTCACGTGTGAGATTATGGAAAATAAACCACTCGGGTCCTGGATGTAGTTTTTATGAATTTTACGAGTGGTATATTTTCCAGTAAAACACTTGTGTCTATATAATATTAAACATTATAACAATATAGAACCTCAGGTGGGGATATAGGTGGGGTGACCCACTGCATGTCACCTCACCTATCTGGGGTCCCCCACCTCCATGTAAACAGTCCCTCAGTCAATTTCAAACATTCCTGTCCCTTAATTCCCCAAGGACTTAACAGGCATTATCTTTTTTGTCAGGGTGTCTCTACCTAGCTATATCAAAGCATGCAAATGTCATCAATGGTCTATAGGGGGTTGTGTCTTTGTTGAATGTCACATTTTCTACTACTTTCAAAGAGCAAAACAGTGCATGGGTAAATAAAGAGCACGCATTCACATGCACAGAGGGAAGATTTTGTCATAACTCAAAAATTCCAGTTTTAATGCATTTTCCCTTGGTCCAAAAACAGCAAACCTTTTTTAAAGGAGGCAAAAAATACCCTTTCCAGCAGAAAAAATACTCATTTTACTTGACCGCAGCCCATAATGTTTCACAAAAAAATTAAACAGTGAAGTATTTAACAAAATTTTTGAGAATTTTTTTTATTACTTTCATCTCTAAAGATGGATATTTATAGGGTGCACGGGAAAAGAGTTAATTATCACCCTTGCCCTGCAACACCAGCTAGCAGAAAGTGTACAAGTCATTGTAAACATGCCCATGGTTGAAGATTTTGGAGAAAAGGGTAACCCGAAGAAAAGGCCATCCAAAAGTTGCAATGATCTTTAAACTCATTCTTATATTAAAAGGAAACATACTCTCTGCCTTGTCCATAGTAAGCTAAAATTTGCACTTATTTGTAAAACCCCATGGTAGGGTTCTTGTGTGAATCTCCTGGCCTATGTCTGGGGATTTTGCAGCTTTTGGCAAGAAAAAAAATTACAAAATGCTCAGCAAAAGCCTCGCATGCTTGGAATTGACTCAGCAATAAAAGGATTCGTATTGTTCTCCCCTAAAGCTTCCCTCGATGAAAACTCTCAAAATATCACTAGTCTTGTACCCATTAAAAAAAAAAAAAATTTTATTAGTGACAAAGTCTGTACTCTTTTATTTTCAGATTCATCTTGCTCCTCAAAGCGAATCTTTTACTTTTCAGTTAATTCCATATATCACTAATACTAATGTCACTAAAATGCTACAAAATGAGATTCATACATGTATGAATCTATATTGAAACGAAACTGATACAATTAACGTCAGTAAACAGTACAGAAATATCATAATACTATTGAAAGTACAGTTTATAGCATATATAATTGCATGTACGACGGTTCTAACTTTATACCACATCCACTCAACATTACTTTACAAAGAATTTCAATAGACAATCGCTGAATTCGAGTGTAAAGGTGGTTAAAGCTTAAGCGTAAAACATTGGTCGTCAACAGGGTGTATAGAGCTCTAGGGTACAATCTGAGGTTATTTTCTCGTATGGCCGCTGAATGTTAGTGTGTATTAGTGTTGAAACACCCCAACCTGTATATGATGACTGGATATAGACTTAAGTATAGCTTTCAACCATAAAAGATTGGGTTGCCAGCAAACCCCAAAACCCTCGACATCCTACTTCCGTTCACTTTTAACTTGATAAATCAAAATACAAAAAGTCAGTTATAATAAGTACAATACTCACAGTTCGGATAACACGGTTAACTCATGGTAAGTCTTTTGTAGAAGGAAATCTATGAGCATGGAAAGATTGATTTTTGTACCTCCTGTATCAGAAGCTATTTCAGTGGGCGCCATGTTACTTTCAAATTGATCGCTGGCTCGTTTGTTCACAAACATGCGTAGTATGTCAAATTCCGGCTTCAAACATGGCGGTCTAGACGTATTTCGAAAGACGTTCAAATGATCTTGTTTCAAGATGTAGTTCACGGAGCGTGCATACGCCTGAAATGGCCAGCAAAGAAAGTCTTGGACGAGTGCGACATTTTAACCTTATTTCACAACAGGTATATGTTAGTTTGTGGCTACGTATCCAGTATGTTATTATTTTGCTTTTGTCGTAAATCTGCGATCGAAGATTCAAGTTCGGGTTCACACGTCCCTGATCTTAAATTAATTTTTAACTCATTACTATATCAGTGATTTAATTTGAAACTGAACTTATAAAATAATTGTAACTAAACTATTTATTCTTCTCTCTAGTTTGTCACTTTTTCTTTAAATTGTCGATTTTTTGTTGTCTCACTAGAAGAATCCATGCTTCAATTCGAAAGCTACAATCATTAGGTTGTTGAAATTATTTGGTTTTCATGATAAAATATCCTTTAACCTAATGCACTAGTCAGTTGCAACCACGACCCCCAAACCCCCAAGAATAGTGGGGAAATTTACAAAAGTACCCTCGTAATTTAGAGGATTTACCCCAGGCCCTGGGGACAGATTCACATGGTAATTACCCCTCCCTAATAAGCTGTTTTCTATTCAGGTTTAACAAAATTAATGACTCACTTTGACTGATAAAAGTCATGCAATGTATCTCTCCTTCATATAAAAACCCCCCAAAAAAGCCATATATGACCTGACACATTTTGAAATCTTTCAGATACTTATCAAAATGAGTTCATCAGCATATGACAAAGATTCATGTAATGGTCCAGGGGGTTCATTAAGGGCCGGGCACCGGGCAAATTGACCGGCTGTGAACACGACTTTGCCCGGCTGCTTTACATCTCAAATAACTTCTTTTTAATACAAGGAGCGATCAAAAACAGTTTTAAGTTACAATCGTGCCCTTTTCTTGATGAGTCTTGAGTGTAAAACATAGTTTGCCGTGCAATTTCCACTGTATTATACGCGGCATGAGATCCCCTCGTTCGATGTGTTAAAAACAAGAATCGCCCCATAACACATTGCGAAAAGAACTGTGCTTCATAAACGACCACCTGAAATGTATCAGTGTTGTGAGTACGTGAGCATGGCCACCCAGAAAAGAACACGTTCAATAG
Organism: Porites divaricata; assembly: GCA_038088405.1. Classification (NCBI taxonomy): domain Eukaryota; kingdom Metazoa; phylum Cnidaria; class Anthozoa; order Scleractinia; family Poritidae; genus Porites; species Porites divaricata. Next base: position 400,930 of record JBBMOI010000010.1, on the reverse strand, counting down.
CGGATTATTTTTCGGCTTCAACCAAAGGGCCTCCAATAGAGAAAAGCCCAAGAGGTGAGTAGACTTCTTTGTGATTTAACCTTTTACTTGCCTGTATATAGTGAATGGCTTAATCATCATGTTCAACGAAGCAAAGGTTGATTTTTTATTCATCTTATGGTTTACGCCAGTGAATTAATTTTCGGTGCATTCACGTTAAAACAGTGGTGGGTATTAGTATCAAATCATGATTAAATTGTTTAGAAAAGTTATCATTTTTTGGTTGTTGAAAGTCATTGTCTTCAGCTTCAAAATGCAGGAAAACACATCCCTGCGACTATAGAATTTCAAAATTTTCCGGGGGAGCATGCCCTCGGACCCCCTAGGGGGCAAGGTCCGGAGGGCCTTGCCAATTCTTTGCCCAGGTGTCAAACTCAGTTGCCCTCCTGTTCAAAACCTTAATGAACCCCCTGATGGTCTACAAATTATAGGGTCAACATTTTGTTTTATGCATTGTGTTTTAAAAGTTTGAAAGCAAATTTGTTAATTTTGACAGCTTCATATGCCTTTTTGGACAACAACAGTAGAGAAACATTGTGTTCACTGGTCTGTGCGTTTGTATTTTGTTTAAATTCATTGCATCAGTTAGTAATGCTTGGACCAAAACCGCCATATGGCATAAAAAGTGTAGCCCAGATGGGGTTGGGCAGCAGTGGGCAAAGGATGATGGGGAAACTATTGAGGAGCTGAGTACGGGTCAGTTACAGCAGGATGGATCTCCGTGATCACCAGTAATTTTTTTTAACCATAATTATGCCAACATTCAGAATAGTTTTGAATAAAACAAATTTATTCTATCCAAATTATTAATTTTTCACGAGGGAGTGGCTGAATTACCTTTGCTAAACTCTGCTAGTTTGCGTTGAAAGTCAAAACCTTCATGAAAGCTTCACCTCATCAATGCATGATGAGGATAATTTCCCAGGGGCTAGAGCAACAAATGAATGTAAAACCAACCCATTTGCCCCTCTATTGCTCTGTAAAATCCCCACTATCCATAGTGCATAACATAGTCTTATCCATTGGTTGGGTCTTGCATGGGGTACTAGCTTGCAAATACAGCCTTTACTCCTCATCATGCTTGGGACGTTTCGCAGGAGAGATTCGGCCCCCAGATTCCATAATTTTATTGATGTATAACCTGGTCCATGAGCGCTGATTGGTTGACATAGTTATATTCTTTTTAGCTATTGTTTATGAATGACAGACAAAGGACAAAAGGTCACAATGATCAAATAAATACAATGTTATGTAAAAGCCATAAATCTACTAGAAACAGACATTATCTATGTATTGTAATTATACATCTTGGTCATAAAATTGCATTTTTTAAAATATCCTTTTTGAGATATTGATCGCGACGTTTCGACTGCAATACTGCTAGTCTTCATCAGGCGATGAGGTCAATTGTTTATGTGTAGCTATTTATGCACATTGGTTCGCTGTGATTGGTGTATTTCGATCCTTATTATTCCGATTAGCAGATGATGTTCCCTCACAGGTCCGCTTTGTAGTTGAACGGCTGTTATGCTTTCTGATCGTAGGCATCCATGCTTCAGGAATTTCGATTCCATTGTCTCTATTGATGTTGTTAGAATGAAGTCTTATTATGCCTACGATCAGAAAGCATAACAGCCGTTCAACTACAAAACGGACCCGTGAGGGAACATCATCTGCTAATCAGAATAATAAGGATCGAAATACACCAATCACAGCGAACCAACGTGCATAAATAGCTACACATAAACAATCGACCTCATCGCCTGATGAAGACTAGCAGTATTGCAGTTGAAACGCCGCGATCAATATCTCAAAGCGATTCTATCGTGAGACAAACAAATAAACGTTCATTCCTATCTGACACCACGATGAACAATATTCACATCTTTAATGACAATATCCTTTTTATATAAAATTATTATTTTTTGCAAAAAGCATGTGAGTTTCACTGCCACTTGTTTGCAGAGGAATGTAAAACTTTATGATAAGAGATCAGGAAAAACAAACCCAAACAAATTTGCATTTAGAATCCCATAACTACCAGATTACTTTTAGATTCATGTTGTTAGTATGGAATTTTGGGGGAATTTTGGGGGCTAATTAGCATAATTTATATCTCTCCCGTGAAACATTCCTAGCGGCGAGGATCGTGGAGAGATGGCTGTCATTACAGGCTATGCATATGCATAGGCCAATCTGACAGGGTAAAGGAACATTTTTGGGACTGGACCTGTACCCCACTTACATCTGAATCTGCCACTGCTCAAGGATTTGTTTTGTTTTGTCTCTCTTTTCATTTTTTTTTTCCTGGACCATATCTGTAAGCTTGTTTCATAGCTCTAAAATTAAAGTGTTTAAACTGTGTGCAAAGGATTCAGTGAATACAGTACTTTAATTATAGTATAAAGGTAATTGTCGATGATGTTATTATCAAGATGACAATGACAATTAATGTCATCCCTCTTTCTGGGACGTTATTTCTTAAATGTTTTACCCAACAGTAATAGCTTTTCTTTTTCACTTCACTAATCCTACTGTACTATATGTATGTTAATTTAATAGCTGCGCTTGCGACATCTGAGAAGTATCTCTGTAAGAAACATTGTCCCCAAATTCACAATATCTGGAGACTGTCTGCTTGATCAGTTGATAGAGACTTTCTTCACTTTGCACGCTGATGAAGGAGATGAAAATGGTATGTAATCTAGAACTGTGATAGCATTGTGGAATGCAAAATTTGATTCATGTAGTTCTTTCAGTGAAACTAATTATTGGTGTAAACAGAAGTTAGTGATGAAATTAATAGTTTTGTTTGATAACATATTGATTAGTAAATTGTAATATTTTTTATTTTATTATTTATTTAAGTAATAATATTGATCTGAATTTATTTTTTGTTGTCATAAACATGCATGGTGTATTGTCCACATAGTTATCATCATCATTATTATCACATACCATTTATTTTCTTTCTATGAAGAATTAAGCACCTTGGGTGCTGTAATTCTTGAAGATTTTTGGATAAGTCTCCATCCCAATACCCTAATTAACAGGGCTCGACACTAACTTTTCAACTTACTAGTCTGGTGGCTAGTGATAACAGAGATACCAACCTCTGGAGACCTAACATTGGGAGACTGTCTTTTTTTTTACTCCCCCCCGGAATTTCAACAAACCCCCCCCCCCTGAAATGTTGTCCCAGTGCCCAATGGGAATGACTTAGGACATTATATGACATCTTACATGATGTACATACTATCAAAATTCGAATGCTAGAAATAATCTTTGCCAATGACAAAAATGCCCCAGAAACCGTACTGTGAATAAGAAAAATTCAAGTTTTGAGCTAAAAAAGGGCTAAATCTCAAACTAAGTCTGTTTTTTTTTACTAAGTATTCAATATTTATAGTGGACATAAAAAGCAGGAGATTTATGTACCAAAATGGGAGAGCGGGAGATGAGGCAAAAAAGCGGGAGAGTTGGCATCACTGTGATAAGTTATGTTGCTAGCCAAAACCAATTTTTACTAGCCAGTCAGAAAAAATCCTCTTATATCCATTATGAAGAAAAACAAAAAAAATTGCTTCTGAAACTGCTTCACACATAGTCAGCCCACCTTGTGTCATGCTTGACTGGTTTAAACACAGCAAACCAAAATCATCTCAATGCATTGCACCGGTTTTAATTTAAATATTTTGTTCAATGGCCCAGAGTTTTCCTCACATAAAATCTCTTAGGCCAACAGATCACAAAGAAAGATCCAGCGATTTTCCCGTAAAGACTTTCAGGAGTCTGTTTTTCTTTGAGAGTCCTTGGAAAAATATCGAGACACCGACACATCATTGTAAAAACTGTTGAGACTCCTTCACAAACAGGCGCCATAGAAACGTTTGAAAAGCATTGGCAATGCTGTGAAACTCTGCGAGAAGTTTCTTAATCATTATGCCTTGGCAAAAATACCTAAACTAGTAAATTCAATATAAGTTTTAAAAGTGTTTGCGTGAACTGAGAGATCGTCTCACGCGAACGAGCACGTCACGTCTAGTCAACTAAATGAAATGCCACGATTTTCCACATGATTTTATCAGCAATAACACTCTCTGTAAATGGTTTAGATGCACAGAAAAGAACATCAATGTGCGCTTTCAGAAAGTGCTGTCTTGTTTGACAAATATTTCTTTCAACATAACAACATGTTCAGTAACCCGTTTACATGCCACTGTTAAATTTGCATACGTCGCTCAACAGCACATGCCCCGTAACATGATACATCCACAATGAAATTCCGAAATGTCCTCCTTGAGAAAGATGTAGGTTGGTCAATTTCATTTTGTTTACTAGCCAAAGTGGCTAGGGGAAATCGAAAACCTACTAGCCAAAACTGAATTTCTACTAGTCTATGGCTAGTTGGCTACCGTGAGTGTCGAGCCCTGATTAACCTGGAGGACAGGTATTTTTTGTGAGAGTTTTCTCTGCTCTCTGACCCACAGGCTCTGATTATTTCTAGGTGTCTGAAATAAAACTTTTTCCATATTATTACTAAATATGTATTGCCAGGATCTATGACTCAATAATGTTATTCAAGTAGTTAACACCTTGAACTTTGTAGATCAGTAGGTGTATGTTCAAGCTGTGCCCACATGTTCAGTCCTCTGAGCTCAAATTGTTTTGCAACTTGACTTTTGGCAACACAGAATACACCTAATTGCAGTAAGGTTGTCATAGAAAAAAGCAAAAAAGCAAAAAGTCAAATAAGAATAAATTAGCATGTAATTATCATAGCTTGCAACATTCAACAACACACACGCATATAGCTGAATATTAATCACGTAATATGAGAGAAATCATTTGCATCAGTTTCTTGGTGTCATTCTGATGCAATTCGAGGCTGATTCATCTAGCGAATTTCAAAAGTGCTCGAATTACAAACGTACATCGAATAACTGTTAAAGAAATAATGGCTCCATTTTTTTTTTCAATAAATATGGCCTGTGGTAAATTCCAGGAACGCGACGCGTCTTTTAGTTTAGTGCTAAATAAAAAAGCCAGTCTGTGTATGGTTTGCAGTGCACAACACCATCTGATCACAATTTTCAAGCAACAAATCAGGGGCGGAGAGGGTGAGGGGTCCTCTGCCACTTCCTCACCCGCGCCATAAACCAAGCTTCGTTTGTCAGGACATCATAGATTGGTGACTGAAAGTGCGACAACTCAGACATTACATTGCTCGTGTCAATTTACCTCTTTCTTTTTCGAATTGTGCGACTTCTGTTGATGGAGAATGTTGGCTCTAAAATGACATTGGCACCTGTCTATCTTACAGCGCGGAATTACAGAATTATCTCTTGTTATTGTGAATGACTTCTTAAATAATTGTTAAATTCTTAAAATATGCAAATGTAAATCACATGGCTAATTAATTCCTATTTGGCTTTTTGCTTTTTGCTTTTTTCTATGACAACGTTATAATTGCAATTAGGTGTAAATTACTAAATACATTTTTAGATGCCAGACAAAAAGGGGGTTGCAAGTAAAAGCAATGCTTTGTACAAACCTGTTTGACCAGCTATGGCCATTATGAAGCATCTCAAGGCTTTATACATATTGTGGTTCAATTTTATCATTGACTTAAAGTTAATTATATTTTACTTCATTTTTGGGTTTGTTAAGGATTATTATTAGTGATATTGAGTTTGAAACAAAGAAAAAATGAAATTTAAACCAAGCACAAAATTGAAACACAACATACATGAACATAATGCTGTATGCAGAGTGTAAGAGAAGCAAGACAGAGTGTAAACAACATTACATGAAACAAAGTTAAGCTTAGGTTAATTTTAGAGAGAGCATAAACACTAACTAACAAAATAAGGAGTGTGGTATGGCTTGACACTTGACAACCCAACACTGGTGGCCAAATTGACGTTTTTTTCCTGAAATTTTAAATAGTAAAGGCTATTAGAGCTGTATATTTCAATTAAAAAAATAAATAAATAATAATGTTTCTTTCCATATTAATTTTACTGCTTAATCAAACCTTAAGGCACTTAGATCTCTAGCAATTAATTCTAGACAAATAATCTCAAAATGATTTGGATTTGGTTGTTTATTTGTTTGTAGCCATTTACACTAGTGAGAAAATAAAGTATTCCTTGGTGAGTATGGTCATATCATTTCTTTATAATAAGAATACTTTAATTTTATGAAGCTTTACTGACTTTACTGGCTACATGAAAGTAATTATCTAATGTGTACAAAAGTCATGTACAATGTAATTCTCTTGAAATCTAGAGGCACTAGTTTCTTGTTTTTGAATTTCTTGTTTTCTAAATTCTTTGGCATGGATTTTTTTTACTAGAATCCAACATGGGCAAGCTTTGATCCATCATCATGGTCACATTCTACAGCCATGACTAGTATCCTTTAAAACAATACAAAACATAACTGCTTGCTGTGTATGCTATCTATGCAATGTATATGTCATACAGTTCAGTGCTTAAAACACAACTTGAGATGTTCAGTAAGTGTACTGGTGCACAGTTCAAGAAGTGCCTGGACTCAGAACAAAAATTCTTATTGTTGTGTTTTTTTGAAAATGGTATTAAATTTTGTGTGTTTAAATTTCACACCATCTTTTGTTTGTGTGTATTAAATTTTGTGAATTTTTTAAAATTGCGAAAATCACAAAATTTAATACTTGGGAAAATTAGTAAGATTAAGGTACATCATTTTTGAAGAAGATACTTGTAACTGTCAGTTATTGTTGGTGTCTTTGGGGTAAAAACATTTTGTGAAACCTTTTAATTCATAAATACAGTACAATGTAGCTTTTAGCACCTGTGTCCAGAATAATAAAGTACCAGGTGTGTAGAGGAAATAAAACAAAAAGATTTGAAAAGTTTTGCCTTGGCAAGAGAAAAAAGGTTACAGCTGTAGAAGTGTTTTAGCGGTAGAAAATTAAGGAGTTGGTTGTTATCCCACACATCCTTGACTCCAGTGCCAGCTTTTACAGTTAAAGTATGGGGTGGACAGAATGAGAAATTCCAGCTTATTATTGAATGGCAAGTTGACCTTCCATCTCTGCAGTATCTAGGAGATCAGGTTGGGTGTTTACTCATGTAAAATCAGAAATGATAATTGTAAGCAATTTGACATGAAATAATAATTAATTTTATAATGATCGTAGTGATTTATAATCAAGGTATTATTATGTCTCATAATATTATATATTAATCTCGCTCTAATCCAGCTTATTAGGAGAATGTTCTTTTAATTCTATGTCAAACATGAGTAGGTAGTACTCCTATTTAAAGATTAGAGTGAGATTATATAGTTATTATAAGACAACTGTGGTTGATTGATTAAACAGATCTTGGGTTGTATCTGGTATCTAAAGAGATTTTGCGGGGGCAAATTAATGATTACCAACTTGTCAAAGAAGAGAGACCTTGTTATTGAGATTGGTCAGATGTGATCCTTAAAATATTAATTTTATAGTTTGTTTTGTTTTCTCCACTGGATTGCCAAAAAATGGGTTTGGTAGCTTCATCAGTGAATTATGAAAAGGTTTAGCCCATTGCCAAGACCACTTTCTGAAACAGATCAAGCTATTTTCTGGTCACTACAGAACTGGTCAAAAAGGACAAAAAAACTGCCCAAAACACTGTTTATAAGTCTAACACTACATTGCTCCCTTTTACTGGTGCTAAATATCAGCTTCCGAAGTGCAAACTTGTGTACAATGTAGAAGGCAAAATTGTAAGATAGCTTTTGGGTTTAAAAGCGACACTTTCCCCTCAACTTTTTCTTTCGCTTCTTACTTCTTTTGCTTTCCTTGCCTTGTGTTTTTTTTCCTTTATTTGGCATTTAAGGGCTGAACGTGGCAGAACATTGTTTGTACAATTCTCCAAACATAGATATATGTGCAAGATTGTGAACCCAAACCTCACCTACTTTTAATAAATTTTTTAGGTCAAGTCCAGCAAATATGGCCACAACACTGCTATTTTTGGTCTAATTGATGGATATTATGGAGCTCCTTCTGTACAAAAATTAAATGAGGTTGGGGCTGGCATAGTATATAAAGTCAGTTAAAATAGTCTCAGATATGAATTGAGTAAGTTGATTGTAAATTAAGTTATGATTATAAAATTGTTTTCATGACATGTGTGTATCATTTTTTTTGGACCTGGCATAAGAAAATTCAATGAAGATATGTGTTATGTCATACATGCATTACTTCAGACTAAATAGCCTAAATAGCATTTTCTTCAGCTGTTAGTGTCGTTTTTTCCCTACGAGACCTCTGCTAGCAGGGAAGGTCATTTTGAGATTCATTATTTCATCTTTGATGGACTGCAAAAGTTCAAGAAAATATTGTGCATGTAACACGTAAAATAAATGTGGATGTAGTTAGTTGCTTCTCTTCCTAGTACGTATTGGCCAGGCCTTTTAAGATTTGTGCTACCCTGCTAGCAGAGGCTTTTCCCTTGTGTTTCTCAGCGTTGTACTGCCACTCTCTTCGTGGTTTTGGCTGCTCGTGTTTTGTTTTGGTTGTTTCTGTGCCGAGGAAAAGACCTCTGCAGACAGCCATTTGGGATTCCTGTTGAGCATGCGCGAGATGAAAATGCGGTTACCATGGAATTTCTGGGTCACGTGTCGGTGATACGACAGTTTCACTTTCTTGCACCTCTGGTTTCTAGCACTTCATGACCAGCCAAACTGACAGTATCTTCAAGAGATGAGGCATCGAGCTTACAGGCTGTAATTCCTAGCTTGGTAACTGAGGCTATCTGATCATCTATCAGAGCGTTCAGCGGGGAAATAATGAGTACAATCGGCACTTCACTGAGGAGGCCAAGATGCTTGCAGACCGATGGAGCCAGTTGATATATCAACGATTTCCCATGACCCATTGGTAAACTGACGAATGTTTCTTCGCCATTCAATACATGAAACAAAGCTTTGGATTGATATTTAGTCAAAGACTCGATTGAACTGTCTTTAAGGGCTTATAAAGCCTTTTCAACAGCGTCGTTGAAACTTTCACGGGAAAGACTCGCACTCGCCATGTTGATATAGCGGGCTCACTTTTGCACAGCAAACTAGTACAAAAAAGATGCACAAGTCGATAAAACCGGTTCCACAACCGGTTTAGTCATGTGATTACCTCCTAGATCTTGGAGGTATCTAATACGCATGCTCAACAGGAATCCCAAACGGCTGTCTGCAGAGGTCTTTTCCTCGGCACAGAAACAACCAAAACAAAATGCGAGCAGCCAAAACCGCGAAGAGAATGGCAGTGCAATGCTGAGAAACACAAGGGAAAAGCCTCCGCTAGCAGGGTAGATTTGTGCTAATTCATTATTATACTAGTCTACCTTTTTCGTAGTTATATGCTTGGCCATGATACTATTTTCTACTTACATGTATAATTTTGTTTTCATTTGATGATCAAGGTTGGAAATAATATTGAATCACTAGCTTCACAAAGGAAGGATGCAATTAGAGTTGATTTTGAGCAGGTCAGAGAATTAATGACTGACCAGTCTACAGGTGGTGCCCCATTAAAGGAGATAGTGTAGAATTCCATTTAAGGCTTTTTTTAATTTTTGTTGTACAACCAACTCTTAGTTTCCATAGATATTACTAAGATTTGTAAACATGTTTAGTAATTTTTGCTCAGTACAGTCACATAGATTATTAAGCTAAAACCAAAGAAATTTTCAATAGAGGAACTGTAGAACATCGTGCTCCAGATCACAGAAATAATAACGAAATATGACCTCTAAATGTTAGACTCAGAGTGGCAAAAGTAAGATTTGCCCAGTCAGAGTTTAAAATACTCCGTGTACTGCATAACCTAAACTAAAGAACCTTTGTAGTTCAAGCTAACTCCAAGTCCAAGGTCATGTTTCACACTCTCATGAGCTTATAAGTCATGTTTAGCCTGTCAACACTTCATTTCAGTCAAACTTAAACGACCCCGTAAATTTATTCTGGATGCTCTATCATGAAGCATCATGGCACTCAAAACACAGAACACTTTATATAGACCATGTGCATCCTGCTGTTCACGGTTTGGTGACTTATGGCTGCCAACTTGGTAAGAAATCAAAATTTGTGGGTATGTTGTAGGTAAAATTCATTTTCAGGATTAACCAGTATTCAACCTAATTTAAGTTTGATTTAAAATTTCCTTTTTTCCATGGCCTTCTGTAATCTTTTATAGGAGACAAGCAAAATTTATTTTAACCAGAAACTGATTTTACATACTGTACTACAACAGGTATACTACAGTATAATGCAGATGATCATAGGCTGTGGTCCCAGTGTTGTCTTTCTTTCAGAGATCTTACTGTTTTATGATACATTGTATCTGCAGTAGCTGCTCTCAATGTTTTTCTCAGTGTTTTTTTTTTCTGTCCCTGAATGACTGCTGTTGTAGTTTTTTTTCTTGATGAGTCCTGTATGTTGTGTTTCACCAGGTTCTAACATCCTACAACACCTCATCTCTTCAAAGGTCAGAAAATTAAATTTTTTATTAAGTGCAAATATCCAGTATGTTAAAAATGCGCTTAGATGGGCAGTGTGGAAGAAAATAACATGTACATTAAAGTGTACACGTGGGTGAATTATCTGTGGCAGCCAAAGTTAGAACAATAGCTTATCAAAATTAAAAGAACTTAAAATGCTGGAAAAGAATGCAAAGTTCTTTTTTAATATTTTCATGGATCATACTTTTAACACTGGGGTTAAGGTGTTTCAATACAGTTTTTCGGAGACCATACCGATATTTTTTTATCACCTTAAAAATGATTTTATCCTTGTCCAATCGCTATAAAATTTTCGCCAGTGATTGACTATGGATTGAAGTTTGTCAAAATCTAGTTTTAACTAAAATCGATATTACTATGGCAACAATAAGCAAAAAAATTGGAAATTGATAAAACCCAAATTTTTCGTAATCTGTACCAGCCTGCTACTAAAAATCCAACACTAGGAAGTTAAGTTTGGTGTTTAGCAAATAACCTCCGTGAGAAGTAAAAAATTCTGTATGTTTGAATTCAAATAAAACATAAATATATTTCAAACATCGTATTTTCAATAGCCATGATAAATTTTTAATAAAAAAGTTCTAAATGACTTAAGTTAATCTTAAATAGCATCGGAATGCTGCTTAGTATCATATTTCGATGCTAGGAAAGTTTGGTGTATTTTCATTCTTGTGATCTTGTAAACCAACCTGCTTTCTCACCACCTGTCTAAGCACAACTTTATTCTAAATCTTGACTTTCAGCATCTTTTTGTTTATCTCTGGAACTACTTGAACAAATTTTTTTAAAGTCAAATCCCATAATCTTCATAATGTATGTAATAATGTCTGAAACTTTCATTAAGACTGATTCACTTTAACACCTTGAAATTTCAAGGTGAACCAAGCCTACGAACCGGCCAAAAATCTGCGTCACAAAATTCACTGTTTTGACGTTATGCTAATGTTTGCTAATTATTGCACAGGGTACATACCTCCCTTTTAAGGCGATAGAAAAATATCGGTATGGTCTCCGAAAAACTGTATCGAAACACCTTAAGGTATGATGGATAAGTTATAGTGAGCATGAGCAGTGTGTTATAATGCTGTCCAGTTGCTGGTTTGGCTTAGTAAGCTGGCCTAGCGGGTGTGATTACATGGACAATTTCCAGGCCCACGAGCCAGTAAAAAGATCCTGGCATTGTCCCAGCTAACCAGACTGGCTTGACTGTCATATAATGTGAGAAAGCTGTTGTTTTTGTCTGTGTTCAATTAACATGCTGAGATCTTGACAGTCAACCCAGCCCAGCGAACCCGACCAACCTGGCTCATGTATTTAGCCCCGTGGGTTATCAGTGAAAGTGTGACAAACTAGTGAATAAGTTTGACACGTACACTTATTTGTTAACAGAATACAGATGACTCAGAAATCCATTCGACAAACTCAGCTGTCAGTGAAAAATGTTTGTCAAATGATCCAAAACAAAGTTGAATCTGACTTAAAGTACACATCACAAGTGAGTAGAACATGAATTTTACTGATTTAGAAAACTCACTGACAACAAGTGAGTGAACATTTTGATCAACCATAGATGATTTTCATGTTATTTTCTATTCAGGGAAAATTTTGATAGAATGTTACTGTTGGGTTTTCTTTGTTTGGCTAAATCCTATGATATGAGATACCTGTGCATAAATGAAACTGTCATGATAAAGAGTGCCATTTAGCTAATAATCTACATGAGAGGAATTTAGGGAATTTTAAGCTATCCCCTGTCTCCCTTGACTTAAGCATATGCTGTATTAAAGAGTGCACAATGTCAAGACATACATGTATATGTCGTTTTTATTTTGAACTTTAATAATGGAACTAATTGTTTCACTTGTTTAATTAGTGATTGTTCTCTTCTCAAAGCTTTCAGAAGAGGAGATGCTTACATTGAAGATAAAACTTTTAAGGGAAGAATTACTGTCAAAGCAGAAGCAATTGCAGAAAGGTATAACATAATAGTTTATTCATAATTGAAGGAGATATTAGGGAGCTCTCATCTGCAAAAAAAGTCACGTTATTAGTTGAGCTTTTTCTTACTCCCACCCACCCTTCTTTTTCCTGTAATTGTAATTGTATTACCGGTAATTTTTGGATTTTGATCATTTCATTGTTATCATTGCTAATGTATAGTACACCAGGGGCGTAGCCAGCCCATAGACCTGTAGGCCTGGGCCTACAAATTTTTGGTTTGATCACTCCACTGCTTGTAACAAATTATGTATTGTTGGACTGAACTAAAAAGCTTAAGAGCTCAAAGTGTTGGTGAGGTCAGTGCATACAAGTCATGCGTGCCATTTTCATGATATGTGGAAATGAAAGGCACCCAGGCCTACAGACAGTTGAAAAGCTGGCTATGTCCCTTAAAGTGCCTTTTCCTGGTTCTTAGTAGTAGTTATAATAGGATGCCTTGTTCCTGACTTTTCAAGTACTTTTTCCAGTCATTTTCCCGATTATCCTTGTCATTTTACCCAAAATTCCAATGACAGAACTTAATCAGAGAATTTTTCCGTACTCTTTTCAAAAATTTTCAAAATTTTAAAATCCAATTATCCCCTGTCTTTCCACCAATTATTTCTCTCATTAAAATAAAATAATGAATGACGGAAATATTCAGGAAATTTTTTGTACTTTTTTTAAAACTTTCCAAATTTCTGTTATTTCCCTGTCATTTTTTTTTGTACTTTTGTGTCTTTATGACGGTGGGAAATTTGACAACTGGTTTTGCCAGTTTCCAAATACTGTAGGACACTCACTTGTGCAGACCAAGGAGATTTAGCAAAAAACGAAAAGCCCTGGTATATTCCAATTAAGTATTAGATATTTAGTTATACATTACAGGGTTTTTAGTGTCATTAATCAGACTGAGGGAATGTGTTTGTAGGTGTAGATACAGTCACATGTATTATTGTATGTAAGTAATGGTTAAATTCATCCAATGTTATTATTAGAGAGAGAAGAGGAAAAGAATATTTTGGAGAAGCTCAGAGAGCGTGGTAAGTGCATTTTAACATAATAATTATAGAGAGAAAAAAATTAATAGTGAAATTGGTCCAGAGGTTCTCAGGAATTTGTACTATATCAGCTTTTAATCTATTCATGGGTTACTTTTGTCACTTTTCATCAGCTTTATAACACTGCGTGGAAACAAGAAGTAATGAAATCTTGGTATTTAAATCCCAGAGTTTATGTTCATCTACTAACTATGTCTACATGTTGCAGAAAGGGAAATGAAAAAAGTTAAGATATATGTAATTGTAAATAAAGGGTACACAAATCAGGCCTTCTTCTCTAGAAATCAATACTTAAAAACAAAAATTGCACAACACCTTAAGGTTTTATTTGAGTTACGAGGATTACAATAATTTATTTATCCACCAAATAATTCATAAGTTAGAAACACTTTGTACACCTAGAGAGAGTACCGCACATACATGTAAGCTTTCATTTGGCACTTATGTCTAGGTTTGCACGCAGCTGCAAAAATTGCGATTTTTCGTGTGTTTGCGAAACTTATATTGGAAAGTATACATGTACAGCTGTAGGTGTTGGTGTACTACCAAGAAGCTTTCATTTGAATGGTCATATTTAGGATTAATTTTATTATTTTCTATGTAGTGAGAACCAACTTGTACAACAAGCAGTACCACAGGAACAAATTGGTCGTAATTATTTTAGTTCATGCCACTACCTGTATGTTTATTTTACGGTGCATGGTTGTAATTTCTTAGAACTAAACCTTGAAAGGAACAAGGAGCAGTTGGAGTTATGGAAGTCCTCTCTAAGAGAACACAAACATGCTCACATAGAAAAAAGGTGAGGTCTTTAGCTTAGGTGGCATTTTCAACATTTTGCTGTTTTACACATAGTTTTGTTATATTATACATTATAGCTTATTCACATATACTACAGTAAAATAATAGAGCGCGGAGAGGAACCTCCATGACTATAGAAACCAACCTATCAATACAAGACATTTTGGTGGTCACGTGACCGTCTATCCGTCCGTGCGTCCACGTCCACCCTTAACTTGTAAGCTGGGGTGAAATTTCACTTTGAAACAATCGCGTGTTTTGGCGGTAAAATCGCATGGCCACCCGGACTTTTAGATAGAAAAAACGAGAAAGCCAAGTCTTTTTTCCGACCAAATTTTAATTTTGTCTACATTGATCACCTCGATTTCTTTGATTTATTATTCGAAGAAGAAGAAGAAGAAACAATTGTTATTTTTGGCTTTCCCGGGCAGGAGCGGGCTCCTGCCGGGGCTTGAACCGACTCATCCGCCAGCCGTCAGATCAGATAAGACTTTAAGTTGAGGGATTAGCCGATGGCGCCACTGCAGCCAAAAGCTGTTTTATTATTCATTCAAAATGATTCCTAATTTAAAAACACGCTAAAACATGCTCACCTCCATCGATGTGAAATTCATCTTCGATAGTGCATGTTTATCGGCTAGTTTAAGAGGTAAAGGGTTGTTCAGTTCTGCAAATATTCTCCAAATAGCAGATGTCAAAAGTTGTCTTCTTGCTATTCTTGCTATGTTTTTAGCCAATAGTTCGCCTAATTCTTCCTTGTGAAACGAGTGAAATGTTCCGTCATTTTGTATTCACTACCAAAACAACTCAACGTGAAAAATTAATATTTGGTCGATTCAAATTTAATTTCAAAAGAAAAAAAAGTAACGTACTGAAGGTGTGGTCCTGAGGATATCTGACAGTGAGATTTGACTGTACAGTGCTATGGACCAATTTTCAAATGTAAGTTTTGTCATCTGTCACATACTATTCACAAAGTTTGCTTCTGTTTTGAAGGGAATCACTGGTGAAGTTAACCGCTCAGCTTGCCATGAGGCGTCGGCAGCTTATCTCTGAACTAATGAGTATTTACCCAATTGTTGAGGTAAGATGTAATTACTAATAATGGGCATAAAGTGCAAAAATTAGGACACCATCATGTTTTCTTTGTACCTGACTAATTATTTGCGGTATTTTTGAACATTTGTCATGTGTCAATAAAGAGAAGTTCTCTACTACAATATTCTCTGCTTAACTTATCGAGGTTTTAAAATTACTTTCTTGATCAGTTAAAAGGTACCAAAGAATATCTTATTTGTGGAGTGCGGCTTCCCAACTGTGAGTCTGATGAATTTACAGGTAAGATGTTTTTATTAAGATTATGCCCATGTTTTACTGGAATCAACGTGTTTGGATTTGCTATTTAAAAGGCTAAAATGAAATTTGAATTAAACTAAAACCGCGAATTTAAAATGTGCATCGAAAGATTAAGTGGGATGTCTTAGGGAATAACTGGTTGGATGGAAGGAGGGAGGAGGGAGCTTCAACAAATTTAAGAAATCGTAAACGTGCAGCCTGCAACCATCGTGTTATGGATGCACGCGGGAGGTTGCTAAGCACGAAAGAAGCGTGAGAGTTGCTAGAGACGTAGCCGAGAGCAGCTCTAGCTTCTTGAGTGCTTAGCAAATCTCCCAAGTGTTATGTTATAAATGTGTTATCTCCATCAGTGTTTTAACTAGCTAGAACCTTGTTTAAGAATGCATGCAGCCTTCATCTACCTATCCATCAGTCCACTTTAAAGTCATTCATCCGTCCTTTTTCAAATCTCGTAAGGAGGAAAACAGTACAACCGTATCTAACAGATTTTTTAGTTCGACCAAATAACGTTTTTGGACCTCTGGTGTCTGTCCAGCATTATTGCTTTTTTTCTTCAACGACTTCAACGCGTTGCCAAGCGAAATCGTTAACATTAAGTCCGCTGCTCGATTCAAAAAAGTCTTATTTGAGTATTTTGGTCCGTTGCAGGACTTGTTTCAATAAAGGTTGAATCAATATAGCAATACCATTGGATAAAGCAGTTGTATAGCTTGACTGAATGTAATTTTGCACACCCCAGAAATAACAGGGACTATTTATTAACAGAAACTGAACTTCTATCTTGTCATTCATGTGAAAACACGTGGTTACTGATTAATGGACAGTTGCGGTAGTGCGAAAATGTCTTTGTTTTCTAAGCCAATCTGGCGCTCCAGGACGGACAGCTCTTTTTCATTGGCTCCTAAGTCATACAAGTCGTATTTTTGTTTCTAGCTATGGATGATGAAACGCTCGCAGTTGCTTTGGGTTATACGTGTCATGTGGTCAGCATGATTGCTAGATTCCTGCAACTGCCTCTGAGATATTCAGTGAACTCTCATGGCTCTAGGTCTACCATTGTAGATTTGACAAGTGAAAAGGTTCCAGAAAAGGACAGAAAGTAAGTACTGGCCATAACAAGGGTGGCATTTTTGACTGAAATTAATTCTTGGATCGAATTTGAGGAAACTGGCGGGAATTAGGCTACAGCTGTATGTCTGCGTTATACCGGAGAGCATTTTTTCCCGACATGGAAAGCTGTTCTGTACGGTATGAACGGCAACGATACACAACTAAAGCAAGTCGTTTACTCTCCTCAAACATCGTGCCGGAGCGATTGGCCGAGAAGGTCTGCTGAACTAAATCCCAGTCCTCACATCTGAATATTTTTATCCATCTCAGTGGGTTCCAGTCGTCGCCCCTCGGTCCGAATACTTGTTCACACAGCACACTCAACCGAACAGTGACAATAAGCCATCCGGTATGTGACTCTCTACTTTCGAGATCGGCGCCGCGCAGCTTCGCTCCTTTTCAGAAATCGCACCAACATCAGCGTTCTTATGTGTGAACGGAAGCCTTATCATGTATGGTGAGCGCAACAGCTATATTGTGAACATCGCTCAAACGGCGAGCTCTTTTTTAAAAGTGTCGCTGAGGTGATTTAGCGCATGTGAATACAATTTATTTCATACTGCTGTAACTCTAGTTGAAAAAGCAAGTTTGTGAGCAAATTATTATTGTTATTAGTGCTAATCATAAATACATAAAACGCTTCTTTTGTTATACCTTCTTCAGATTTCCGTTACATAACAGAGGCAAAGAACTAGCCAAGTTTTTCTATGGAACATTTCTTTTGAACAAGAACATAGCTCAGGTAGAATCTCAATTTAAATGTTTGTATGGTGCTAACGACTTACGACTGTGCGTTATTTTGAGAGGAGGCGGGGGGGGGGGGGGGCAGATGAGCATTGTTCTCCCCTCTTATTTTTGCAAACGTACTCTTTTCCCGGGAAAGTAAATATCAGAGCTTAAAATGTGTAAATTTGTTTAAATGTGTAAATTTGTCAAACTCTCTAAAGTCGGTCACTTCCCTCCAATTCAGATCGTTATTGTCACATTGTTTCGTAGAGGAGCTTCCATGAAATTGAAATTCTATCTAGCATTCGATTTTCACTAATTTTTCTTTTAAAATAAGCCTGTTGATAGGTCATTTGTTTTCCTCATTAGGATCGCGGTGACTGATTCCTGAATTGATCAACGCAGTTAACGGTCGATTCTTCCCTTATTTTTCAGAATTCCATCACAAATTTAAATCGAAACCATTCCAAAGATAAAGATTCCGCGGGTCTCTGCGATTTTTCATTTGTGAAATATTCGAGAAAATGTTTTACCCAAATGTGTAAAAGGTCGTATGGAGACACCATATTGGTGTCCCTCTGAGGGGTATGGGTGCGGCCGCAAACTGGCCGAGAAATCTGTCAGGGTTTTGCCACGAAAGCGTGGGTCATCACTCGAGGTACTCATAAACACTAAAAGAGTGCTTATTCAAAGACACGATCTGGGTCCCGTTTCTGGAAAGGCCCGGTAAGTTTTCGGGCCCGACATCAAATTCCCAAAATCAAAACCTGTTGAATAAATGCACAGTTCCTTCCTCACAATCCGGTCAATTTTGCTTCGTTAACTGATAGTTACATGGTATCATTTCAAAATTATTGAAAGTTTGGTCTTGAATGCAAACACTGCAAACATAAAACAGATTTTCGCGTCCGAAAAGCTATCGGAACTTTCGAGAAACAGGCCCCCGGTTCGCCATTAAAATGCTACGTCACCCCAAACCTCACTCTATCACAAAACGAAGAGCGCTTTCGAACTGAAAATTTGTTAAAATATAAGTAATTTGCTGCTCCAACACCTCATTAAGGTGAATACTTGGAAGAATTGACTATTCCTTAATTTGAGTTTTGTTGTCGTCACCTTGAAACCAGCAATGCGTTGTAAAAAGAGAAATGTGTTCCCGTGTTAATGAGCTGAGGTGAAAAGCAAGGTTAACGTCATGTAAATTCGCAATGTTTTTCCCGATGGTTAAGCGTTTATCGTTGCAAGTAATGGTCAGTCTTACGCGGGAGCTCCACTTTTAGGATTGGCTAAATTTATGTATTAGAATTGAAAGAATTATTTAATGCCATTGTTTAACAATTATTTTTTGAAATCGAGGTGAATAGTGGCTGAATATTTATCGAGCCGCGAAACGGCGAGGTAAATATTCCTAAAGCCACTATTCACCGAGATTGAAAAGAATAATTGTTTTAGTTTATATACACGAAGTGATCTCAACAAAGTGAGAGAGCAAACCATTAAAAAGTAGGATTTAATTAACGGATCAAATCACGCGAACGTTTAAAAAAAGATCTTTCCAGAATTTTCAAACATGGTAATTCGTTTATCACTTTCCCAACAGCAGCGTAGATTGCTTAAATCATCGAGATCACTGAGTGTGTATATACTAATATAGAATATTGCTTCGCGGCAAAGCAGTTCTTCTTTTTTATACCCTTTGCCAACCTAATACTCTCGTGGTCGAACAGGGCAACGTATTGTCGAGCAGGAAGGTCTCTTCTTGATATTAGTGAATTTGAAAGTGATAATTTCTTGAAACGAGCATATATATGATCTGTGTTCAGGCCAAGTGACCGTGAAGCCTCAAGATCTTTTGTATGGACTGACCAATGTCTCTGTAGAAACCCACTGTCTTTATTCATATATTTACTCCGGTCTTTTTTTTGGAAATTTAGATCCGTCAGGTTAACGGGCTTGGGACGCCGAACTTGCGTAACACTCTTCCTAACCTTAAAGACTTGCTGGATACGAAATTTCGAACAAGGTAAGTGTCATGACTCGCCAGCAAATTAAGTGTCCTGTCCAAGATTTTGTTTGGCAAGCAAGCTTAACTCTTAATTGTAAAAAACTTATAACGGCTAGATGTATGCGTAAGCGCTAGACTTTAAATGTTTAGTTGAAACAGTTACGAAAGAAAGACTGGTATGTTTCGGAACCCCAGTAGATACCAACTAAAATAATAAAAAACAGAAACAGTCCTTTTTTGGTCTGTCTCAAGCCTAATGTTAATTACGGTTGAACTGTCCCTTGAATGTTGTCTGTACTCAATAATAGTTTCCTGTGTATGTATTTGTTTGCTTAGATATACTTCACCTGTTCCTTCCTGTACATTCAAAACCCGCTATTTGTAATTTCTGTCTTTTTTTAGTGATCTGGTTAAATCTGCTCCACTCACAATAATAAGAAAGTCTCCAATGAAACGCCACAAGAACCGATCCTCGACTTCAGAGGATTCCTCTCCTGGGCCAAGGTCTCCCTCGTTTGACAACGTCATGCTTAAGTCTATGGACGCTGCTGCATCTGAACCTAAACCTGATTTACTGTATTTATCGGTAAATCCTGAACCACCAGCAAAACCAGGAAATCCTGATACAACAGATGCACCAGTAAGACCCGCTGAACACGATATACCGACGAAACCTACCTTACCGGTTAAACCAGGAAAACCTGTTCTACCAGATAAACCAGCAAATCTTGTTGTACTTGATAGACCAGCAAAACCTCCTATACCGGATAAACCGGCAAGACTATCTTCAAATGACCAACTGGTGAAACCTCCTTTACCGTTAAAACCAGCAAAGACTGCTTTTCCTGGTCAACATGAAAACTGTGGTTTAGCGGTTCCTCTTAGTGCAGATCAAGTTCATCAAACACAGACTGCAGATAAGTCTCCAATGGCAACAGAAAATTATATTGCAATTGCCCAGCACAGGTCGAATGGTTTGTTGGAAGGGAATGTGGCGGATCAGAGGCAAGGAGCTGTTACTGAGGAGAGTGCCCTGTTCATACCCTCCCAAGGAACAAGCAGATTTTTGGGTCAGCAGCGGGTGAGAAGGTCACTAAAGCATCAGAGAAATACAGTAACGACTGGTAAACCTTACAGGACGTTTTCACTTAAGGCGCGCAGAAGTAACACCCAGTCGCAGAAACAAAAGTTGGTTAGAACTGGAAGTGCTGATAGCACGAATACGGGGAAAGAAGCTTCAATTAATTTTACAGGAAATACTGTTAATAACTTTATACAGTTTGAAGGAAGACCATCCTATCCTAATCAGTCAGAAAGAGGTGACAATGTCAGTATAACGCAAGGTTAGTTAGATATACAATTTTCGACTTCGCACCTATTAAACACAGAACTACTCTATCAGTGAGTTGCAAAATAGAACCATTGTTAAACTGGCTGCACAAGCAATGTGACCATGAGCTACTACTGCTTTATCCGCGGAGAGAAATTTTTCCTTTACATCTATAGTTAACTTCCTTTGATATAGTCAAAACGTCACGGTTTTTGGAGGCGCGTTTTGCATGTTTACAAAAAGGTAGCGCGCCATGTGAAGGCAGCCGAGTAGGTGTCTCGTCATATGAACCTGGGCAAGTAAAATGTCTGGTTCTGGTTGTTTGACTAAGATCTCTCCACAACCCTATTTCGTGCGTTGACTTCATTTGCGGAGATAGTAGGTCTGCCCGTTGAACTTAGATTGTTGTTTCTGTATTGAGGATCTCGGTCACACGGCCTGGAATTTTTGCATATATACCCTTCACTCCGAATAGGAAAGTGACACGTTTCCAACTACGACCCCAAATACGCCTTCGACTTTGTGAAAGAAATCCAGTTCAGCGTCATTAAGGTCTGTTGTGAGTTTGAGGAATAATGACTTTTGAATAGAGAGTAAAGAATGTAAAATCGTTGACAACAGCGTTAAAAGCATTTTCCTTTAAGAATTTCACCCTGGTTACCCGGGATCATATGAGTAGGACCTTAGCTGATGATTTAACCTACCCTAATATCCCTAATTTTAAACCAGTCACTACCCCTTTTATTCTAATTGCAGATGACACGTGTACCTCGAATGGTGACCAGCCTTTAGTAGAAAAAGAGGGTAAGAGAAATCCTTCTAATGTGTTAGACCAGAAACAGACTCGCAGTGACGGAATCCGTTCAAAAAGCCTCTTTGACGTGGAGGATTCCATTAACTTTGATTTCTGTGAAAATGGTGAAATAGATTTAAGATGAAAGTACGCATGAAGCCACTGAAAAATCAGCTGTTAGTGTTTTATTATTATAAGTAGGCGTTTGACTGTTTTTCCTCTGTTTTGGCTGATGAGGTGTTTTAGCTGATTCAAAACTCGACAGCTATAGAGAAAATCGAAAACATGTAACAGGGGTAGTTACCATTTATTGAATGTCTTAGAGGACTATTAGTGAAAAACAAAACAATAAAATCTATGTCATGACTAATTCTAAACAAATAAACTGCGTAGCAGTCTATCCTTTGTATGGGGCATTTTGTTGCGAAGGCAGTATAATTTTAAGCATTAGATGCAAAAGATTTATGCAGTAAATTTCGGTTAGACTTCAAAGCTATGTACCAATTGAGTTTTTGAATTCTAAAAAGGGGTAATTTTCTGATTGAGCGTCGCAGCTTTGAAAGCCGGGAAATCAATTACATACATTGAATAAATGTTAACAATGAACGTTTGATATTGTTTTTTTGTCATGCACACTTAGATCATCCGAATGTAGAAACTCCGTAAAGTGATGGATTTTTGCATAAACGGTTCTCATTTATGGGAGAGACTTTAGTTGAATCCAGACGACAAAGGATAGGGCCTAGAAAGATCGTAGCTGGTATATATCGCAGTGGTGAAAGGCCAATCAACTATGGTTGGGTGGTGTAATCTTAATTTGTGTACATCATTCTCACTTTCTATCTCATAGAACTCGAATTTCGATTACTTTAACGTAAGATAAAAATCACTAATTGAAAATCTGTAAATAAAAATAATGTCAATTCTTTTAATCCTGGCGTACTCCTTTTACTGGTCATTTGGAAAATCTAGCAGTAGTGCAAGCAATAACGCAGCGCGGAAGTGCCTACGGTGAATGTCTGAAAATTCTTAACACTAAGGGGCAAACAGCTAGTGATGGCCCATTTGTTGTAAAAAGAGAGATGTGAGGTTGCATTAAAATTCCTCTATTTCTCAAATTCAGTACTAGGAAAGCGAGTGGAAGTCCAGGAATCCATTTTTCTCTAAACTGTACGGGACAGTAAGCGAGTTTAGATTTTAATTGCGACTGATTTTTGCTGTTGACATATGAAAACTAACCTCGTTCCCACACAGAACTTCGAAACGTTCTTTAAAATGTCCACTGCTTCATTTTGAGTCTTCATTTAGGTGTCTGTTTTATGAAAAGTGATAGCGATGCCTATCGACCTCACCTTTCCCTCCAAAAGTTGGCAATGTACGAATATCGGCTCATGTACAATCCTGGTCTAAACGTTTTTACAGACATGTGTATGATCTGTGCATTTCTAATAATCCGCCTCCCCTTGGACAGTGTTGGGTCTTACAGGTCAAAAACGTTTGAAAACATTCAAAGTGTATGGGCTTCGGGTGGGTGGGAGAAACGTATTTACAAGCAAAAAGCTGTATGCACAACTGTGAATTGTCGATTACTCGCAGTTCCCTACCAAAAAGAGGAGGGAAAAGGGAAGTGTCCCAAACCCTTTTGGTCAGGATTGTAGTGCTCGTTAGCGTGCAAAGAATGTAGCGGTCCGATAGCCCTAAGCTATCGAGCCACAACCTCGTTCCCAGGTTCTCTCTCCTACCCGTCGAGAGACCCTGGTTGGGTCTGGTCACGTGTCTCCCAGAATCTGGGAGATTACAAACAAACGACTTGGGGGAGGGGCGGATAAGTGTGAGATTTGTCTCTACAAAGCGTAGACGTCGAGATCAGTGGAAACTGCGTATCCGACCTTGTCTAAAGGGTCCTGTTTTTTATAGTTCCCGGACCAGTCAAGACAAAACCTCGAACGCTGAATCCTTTGACAGCAAAAGCGTAACTTCCTGCAGAATATCTGGATGTTTATCGGATGTTGCAAAGGAAATCACGGATTCACCACTTGTGCAGTCAAAAATGTTTTAGGCGGTTGTATTCATTCCGAAACGCAATAGACTTGAATTGCCATTTCTGTGTTATGGAGGCCACCTTTAGAAAGCAAACGTATGTATTTTGAAAACTATGATTATGCAGTTCGAACGGGGGGCCGAAAAGATGTATCAAGCGTTGCTGTCCTCACACTCCTTACCGACCTCGAAAATATTAAAATCAAACAGAAGCAACAGGAAGAGAGAATACGCCGCCCGGATTGATCAGTTTGATTGTTCAAATGAAAAGAGGTAAACAGAATCTTAGAAGAGTATATTTTATCCAACGGCTCTGTGTTGTATTTTTGTTGTCGTTTGACCGTGAATGTAAAATGAGTCCTCTGCTCTGAACGTGACTGCTATGTTTTGTCACCGCTAATTATTTAGGTTTTGCATGTACTGATTCGGGCCGATTACCAGCCGCTGTCACCGACAAACATTGATTCTTTCAATGCAAGTTCAACGAACAGGGATTTTCCCTTCAGTGCGGATAAACACGCGCTTGTGTCTTCCTCAGGATCGTAGATTTTAGTATCTAATTGTTGTCATCGGTTTAACTGCGATAACACGAGTTTTTTATTTCTCCGCTGCTAATTCGCTTGTTTATCTGGTGATAGCTCTGTTTAGGCAGAAATTTCCCGAATTTCAGTTATAGTTGGAGGCTTAGCAAATCTATCTTACCCTTTCGATCATTGCGTGAACGGTGAAAACGAACCAGACAAAAAAATTGAGAGACAAAGGACACCTCCCTCGGAATTAATTTTGTTCTCGGACCACGTGACCAGACCCAACCAGGGTCTCTCTCTCTCGCTCGGTAGGGACGGGTAGGAGAGAACCCTGGGAACGAGGTTGATCGAGCCATAGCTAGTGAAAACTGTTCTTAACTTGCCCGACGGGTGATTTTTTGGGGGAGGAATTCAAATTACAGAAGAATGACAATAGAGTACCAATGACATTAGGAGTCTTCATAGCCAATAACACCTCGGCTTAACTGACAGACGACCAATGACATCGCGAATTGAGCAATCAGATCAATAACCAGAGTTTAATACTATCAACTGACGTGATACAACTCACTTTGACTCTGAAGATGACTACCGCACAGGTTTTCGAAACGTCAGTCACTGTCCACAACAATCCTATTGAAAATATCATGAGCTATAGGAAACAGTGGGTTAAATGCTGGTGTAATGAAGTTAAAGTACTCAATTTGAAGTAGTTTTTTTGTCTTGTCTGGTCATTTCTCTCTGTAACGCCTGAAAGTACGCTTTCGAATCCTGAGGGGTGGGCTCTTAATCTTTCTGATATTGGAAAGTCGAAACCCCCGAAAGCAACCTCCCAAAATGCGAAGATTCAGTGGTCGCTCAAGAGAATCGAGCTACAGGGGGGAAAAGGTAGAGTACACTCGGCAAACGTAACGCTCAAACTACGCCTCAACTGGTCCCAGTTGTTTAAAGGGTGGATAACGCAACCCACCGGATAAATCACTATCCACTGGATAGCGCAATTGGTTTCCTTAACACTTATCCGTTGGATAATGATTTATCCGGTGAATAGCACTATCCAACTTTTGAACAACTGGGGCCTGGTCGCTAACAAGAGAATTATTGAAACAATGCAAAATTCCAAAGCCTTCATCCAAATAAGTGGTCGCTATCACTACTAATATGCCACTATATTTCCCTATGTCACTATAGGGAAACCATATATGGTTATGATGACAGGTCAACTAAGCATCTCATTGGCTAGGCGAGTACCACGTGCCCAATGAAGTAAGAATGGTCACAAAACGGAAAGATCACAACGGGGATGTGTCACGGAACACACGTTTTTATTGATCGGTTGCAAGGTTATATGCGGAAACGTGGGACCCTCAAAAGTCCACGCAAGTTTGCGTATCCCTGAATATCAAAAATGTCTCTTAATTATACATAATTATGCGAATGTTTGGATAATCAACCTATTGCTACCCGGTTTTAGGGTAAAGACGTCACTGGATGGCATTAACAGCTCATAGATTCAGACATCACTGAGGGAATAAGCGACTAGAAGTGATGTCGGAAATTCAGGCTACCCTCCTTGGTGGACAGTCGTCTCTTGATTTATAAGTTAGTTAAGAGATCCACCATGTTCTCTCGCGAGAGGTCCAGAGGACGGGTAGGCCGTCAGGGGTAACTATGGCCAGAATTGCGATCGATGACGCGTTATTTTTGGCACCATTTTGAGTCCTTTGGTCTGGGGAATGGTCTGGTAATTTTGTGTGGACTGAGCACTTTGAGTGTCCTGGCAACAGGGGCGGAGTCGCTCAGCTCTTCGTGCAGCAAGGCCTTTTTGGTGTCGAAGTTAATGACGTCGTTGTTGCGACCGCTTTGAGAGATGCTGGCCCTTGTGACACTGTTTGCCGATGTGGGTGACTTGACAGGCTAAAGTAATCGACAATGAATTGACCCACGCGATAAGGGGGACTGACCTGCCCCGTCGGTGTAGATGACCGAACCTGTGCCCGTGTCAAGAACACAGCGAGCCTCGGCCGTGATGGAAATGACCACGAGGATGTTGGTTCGGCTCCACAGCTCGCTCACGTCGTCGGCGTATCAATGGTAGACGTCGAGCATTTATTCGCCGGCCGGGAGTTGCGGTGTATGATGTGTGTCGTCTTCGTAGAGTTCGAAAAACTGCTCCGCTTCTTTACAGGTAGTGACCTGCGTCTTGTTGGCCTTTTTTCCAAACTTTCCCCAGAAACTATTGGCCGTCATTTTGCGTGAGGTCTGCGGACCAGGGATTTTTAAACGCGGGCGCGGTCGAGGACCAGCCCCTTAGGGTGGAGAATTCTCTGCTACTTCGGTGGAGACCTACCGTCCGATTCTATTTTGCCTTCGATGGACTTGTTGATGTATCCCCGGAGAAGCCCATGAGTGGGCGCAAAGTCCTAGGTCTCAAATTTGTGTAGCACCTGGTAACCTTGTTCTAACGACAACTTGAATGAGTTCCTTGCTCCATCACGTACCATCAAAGGCGAGTGTTCCATCAGAATGGGGACACTTGCAGCTACGCTCATCCCCTGGGCATGTTGTTTCTCTGCACACCGGGGTAGAGGACGAAAAGCAGTTTTTGGGCTTTGCACATCGGTAACACGGGATGATAGAGAGCCCGAAAGGCTAACACGAGGCACTGGATCAGACCTCAGACGTCATGAGGACGACTTGGGCCGCTCCGGGGTGGAGACCTCGTACTCGGTCTCGATGTGCGGGTGACTGATAAGGTACTCTGGTTTTGTTGATGAGGGGATAGAGGGAAATGAAATCGTCGTACTGAATCTCTTCTCCTTGATGATTTCGTGATTGGTGCGTATGGACTCTGTTCGACCACCGAAAAAGGTTCCTCTGGGATCGAGGCGTATTCACCGCGCTTGGGTTTGGACCCAAAGTTCATGGGGCGTGTGCACGGTTGAGTTTGCCGATGGGTTTGAGGTGTCGTGGATAACATTTGGGGCACCTGTGCAAGAGTCTACCGTAAAATTGTTAGACGGTGTGGGTCGTAGCGTCGTAGCCGTTAACGTGAATGGTCTGGGCTGGACCGAGCTGTAGAGGCACTTCACCGTGTCCGTTACGACCGTGGGGTAACCAGTGGCTGCCCGTCGGCGGTGGTATCCAGCTGCTGCCTTGTGTACATGAGCCATTTTATGGCCACACGCGTTTGATTAATGCAGAGGGCCCAACTGTGCAAAGGAATTCGAGGGCGATGGTGTCTGGTGTCAGAAACAGGCGAAGGAGGAGGAATAGGTTAAGGTGATGTCTTTTCGAAGGGGCCGAATCCGTACTCCATTCGGAAATCGTTCTCGAGTTTCTGACAGGCCTGCTTGAGGATATAGAACAAAAAAAGCAAGGCTGAATTTACAGTCGGGAATATATATTTCTTTTATCAATATTTCGGAAGGCACTGCCTTCGAAAGTATTGGTAAATGAAATAAACACTCCCTATTGCAAAATCAGCTTTTTTTTAATCTATATTTCCATGATATGGAAAATCATGGAAGTGGATGTTGTCATTCCTCCGAAGCATCCTCGCGAAGCAATCCCCCAATTGCTTAAGGCCATGACACGTCTCCGCAAGAGTCTACAAAATCCCACGGTCAGAACGTACATTCATCGCAACCATCTCACGAGCCATGTTCGCCCTCGGTTTTTTCTGTCCAGTTCACAAGTACGTGGAGGGTGAGACGGGCTGGACCGTCGAATTCGTCGTGTTGGCCAAAAACCACTGTACGTGTACGAACTCTGGTAAAACGTTTGATATTAGAGACCTTTAGGTTCGAGGACGAAGACGACTACGAGTACGAGATTTGACTTGAAGTTTTTTCTGGTCTTCTCAAAATATAGACTTCCCGGAAAGCTTCATTTTACCATTTTTCACTAGAAACGCTAGCCTTGTTATCTTTTAAGTGAAGGGGGTAAGGCGCTCTCTCGATAGCAAATTGATAAAACTTTTAACATTTGGAATCTTGTTTTCGCCAACACGACATTTGCGCGAAAACTCGTATTAGAATGACGACTGCTACTTTTTTGCTTTTTTTTTAATCATACTGTGTTTTCCCCAGGGCTGGTTTCCCTTTATTAGCTTCGCAACATTTTTGCGATAAACGCGTATTTTCAAGCAATGTTTATATAATATTGGCTCATTCTTACACTGTGCATGCATTGCCTATTGAGATATGAAGCAAATGGAAGGTTCAGAGAGCATCCAAATAAAGTTGCAAAACAATCGCCCATCTTCTGAAATTCCACACGATAGCCGTGCAAATTCTCGGGACTCCCCCGCGAGATTGGGACGTGTTAAGGCTGGCGCAGTTTGATCTAAAAGTAGCACATTTGGCTATTTCGATAGAACCGCGTAGACCCCGTGCTTGCGGTCTCCAACCCCGCTTTTGGCTCCTGTTAAAACCTTGTCAGACGGTTTGGGTACGGGGACGAGAAAAATGGCATATTCACACATATTTTTGTGCCCTGGAAATTTTTTCTCACACTAAGTTTGCCGCAAATATCCTGATGGATCAGAAAGGCTTGAGTGAACAAAATATGACCGCATTTTATGTAGGACACGTAAAATGATTAATTATTATAATTATCATTTTATTTAATCACAGCAATAAGAGTGAAAAAACCACTGTCCTAATGTAGTTAAAGTTTTAGACCAGTCTAACACTACAACCTGACAGCCCAAGATAAGAACATAAAGGAGCATCACATGAAACTCAATCAAACAGTGTGGTAATTTCACGTTTAGGGACTTAATACTGATTGACTACGGGAATATCACCACACAGTTTTTACACATTGCAAATACCGGTATCCTCATTCGTTTCTATAAATATCCAGACAGCAAAACCCACACGGTAACCGTTTGCATGGGTAACCATTGTAAGGGTGGATTTCCACTGTCGCTTAAGTTTCAGCCAAGTAAACTTTACGCGGGTAAATAAAATGGAAATGTATGAAGTGTCGTAAACGTGGAAGTTGAGAGAGTTTCAACTTTAACATTTACGCGCGACCTTCAATACATTTTGTCTCTATTTCATTTACCCTCGTAAGAAATACGCGACAGTGGAAATCCATCTTTAGTAATTTAGATGAAGAAAATCGTAAGAAACTACCATGAACTACCCATACTGGAAATTAACTTCCTGAACTAAACAACAACTAAACTACGGCTTTCTGAATAGTATATAAACCAAGTCCTTCGGATCTTCCACAAATCAGCCCACGTTTTGGTTAACGACGTCCCGGGAGCGTGCAATGGCATGTTAATCTGCAAATTATAAACATGCATATAGATGTTAGCCGACGTCGCAAGCGTTTCCACTCGAGCTGACGGGCGAAAGCTAGAAAGAAATCGTACACACGAAAATGTTACACGCGTAAATAAAATAGAGGCAACGTATGAAGTGTTGCGCGTAAAAGTTTAAGTTGATTGTTGCCTTTCATTCACTGCCTCTATTTCAAAGCTTACGCACGTACATTTTACGTCCGTACGCACGCGAAATTGGCGCGACAGTAGAAATCCACACCCTAAGACAGAAGATCGTCGTTATGTAAACAAATCAGAGATCTCTCTTAGCTAATTTATTTTATTAATTTATGATTTCTGTAATTTTAAGATAGTCATCAGATTCTAGTAAAATTTCAAAGCCGGCTTATCCCTAATGCTTTTTCCCTGGGTACATATTGTAAAATTGCGCATGTGTCAGATTATTCGATTCGACTTTGGTCCTATTCTTAAAACAGTACTAGTCTATAAAGAAGTCATATACTTTCTAGAGAAGCGGATCAGGTAGAATGTGAGTGTATATCAGAAATCCTAGTAAAAGCCTACTTGACTTTTACAGGTGAAGAATTATTAGCCATATCTCCTTTGATTTATATCACAAAGACTATCAAAGTAAAAAGAAGAAAGGGAATAGACTTTCCAAACTGAGCCGAACAGATAGTAAACAACTTGTTTCAATAATAACAAAATTAAAAGACAAAGTACCTGAACAAACCGATGATTTGATTTTGTGAATTTCTTCCTGCAGTTTGTGGAAGCTGGCGACATTAAGCACAATTCCCTTCTCTCCTGCTATCAGTTTAAGAATTTTCGTGTCTATCTTCTCGCCAATACCAATTGTTACTATGTGAACGTCCTTTCCCTAAATTGAACACAAGACAGAGAAAAGAAAAGAGGTAAAAGTGCAATAAACAATGCTGCACGAAAACTAGAATGGTGGCGTTTATAGTTATTAACGGATTGTCATTGAAATTTACTATCCACTTTCGCCACACGACTGGTTTAAATAAAAAATGCATAAGTTGGCTAACAAGAAAAAGCAAAGAAAGTTTCTTTCTTTCTATCGTTCTTTCTGGATACTTGTCTGTTGGCTACACATGTAAGTTCATAGGTTATACCTAGGGGCAGTGCCAAACTCCTTTCACCATTGTTAGTTACCAATGGATAGCAAAATAAATATATACTAGAAATAAATGAATAAATTAATAAATCTACACACGAATCTGAACACAATAATCTTACAAAGGGTAAATGAAATGAATACATAATCATGTAGTTTATTCCACCACGCGCTTAATTATCCTAATACGGCATGCACTTAAGATGGCGTTTGCACGCTCGTTAACACGCTTTTTGCAGACGTTTTCCCGTGGATGATGGTAAGTTGCTCTCTCAGTCCCTCGCTGAAACTCTGGCAAGGCATGAACCCGGGTCCCCCGGGCCTATAGATATAAAGTCCAATGTGTTAACTGTTCGGTAACCAAAGCCTCCACTGCACCACAAAGGAGTGTTCAGTGAGTTAAACTGTAATTATAGTTTTCAGTTACGTGACTTGAATTTAAAAACGAATGTGATATGGTGTTGGCTTTCCTTGTTACAATTTAACCAGAACAAACCCTACAAATGCCACAATATGTTATTAATACGTAATCACGAAATTGACCGAAAGTGAAAGGTGCCCTAGATAAAAGAAAATATAATAAGTACTCACCTGGAAAATTTTCAATATATTTTTAGAAAATACTGTAAAATTGCGATTTTCTGGCAAGCCGTACGGGTGTCCATCAGTCAGGATTAACATTACGTTGGTGCTGTTTTGTCTGTCTCCTCCCGCCTCAGTAAACAGCTGGTCTCGCGCCTTTATTAGAGCAAGATCGGTGCGAGTTCCATAATGTTTGGCTTTTTCTGTTGGTTCGCTTTCTATTTTTTTCTCAAGACTGTCCAAGTTGTAGTATACAGAGTCAGAGAAGTCAAACACCAATCTTGCCTCCTTGTCGAATGTGATAAGCCCAAAGTGATCCCCATCTGGCGCCGCATTGAACTTTCTTACCAGGGCTGCTAGGAACTTGATAACTCTTTCTAAGTTTTCCTTATGGATGCTTTCAGATTTATCTAAAACGATCCCAATGTCTAGTCCGGCAATGCATGGAGGCGCTGCAAAAAATGGAATGTAATTTACTACTACTTCTTCTACTCCTGCTACTACTACCGAGCATTTTTGACAATTAATCGTAAATAAAATTTAGGCATCATAGATAAATTCATGGTAATTCAGTTCAATTTATAAAACTACAATAAAATTAAGCTTATACATAAAATACATGTGTGACAAACAACATGGTGGCTACAAAATGGATTGTCAGCCAAGTGATGCATGGAACTGTTGGGCTAATGGGCTTCCAGATTTTACAAAAATACTGATTCATTTGACCTCCACTTATTGTAAAACAAGATATTTTTTCGTCCAAATCCTCTAAAAATTGTACTCGTTTTCGTCCTTTAGAAACTGCTTCAAGAAATTGCTAAGGCAATCACAATTTTCGGTTTGGAGACAGCTTAAGGTAATTTCTCTCTAGATACCGGGCGACTTTTTTCTGATTTTTTTTTTTTTGACATAAATCTCTCGGAAATAATTGAAATTGCTGGGTTTGGCTATAGTTAAGAGCCTGAACGATCTTTATACTCTCACATGCACTGGATTTACAGTTTGCTTTATCTGTAGCAACATATCGCTAGATATGTGCATAGATCAATGCTAAATAAATTAAAGTTGTATTACCTTACCTACGGTTAATTTTTGTCCTTTTCCTGGGAATAATTACAATAGGCAATTTTGAGGAATTTTGCGTTCACAGTTAATACGCCTCTTCATAGTATTCGTTTGTGGCGCTTTTGGCGGACTAGTTTGACATGTTACAAATTTTGAGGCGAGTCTTTCCTTTGAAGTGACGTGTGGTAAATTGAAATTCAATGTCCCCGTCTTCCCATCTTCCACTTCAGAGATCTCAACAAACACTACTGCACAACTCACAACCCCCACTCATGAAAACTTAGCATACGCCTTATACGAGGACGCCCACTCTGACAACGTCTTGCTTAACTATGCAATTACATAATAATGGCGTTTTTAACCTCAGAGGCCCCTTAGTCTTGTATTTGCCTTTGATTTGCTTCAGGCTCGGATCTTTAACAGTTTAATCGGGATCTGGCCCACCTATCAAGTGGCTGTTCTTTCTCTCCTTTGTGCAAGGTGTCAGACACAATCTTGTTTCCCGTGGAAGCAGGAACCGGTGATAGAACGATTCATTGGCCGATGTACTCAGTACAAGACTGATAACAACGCAGCCTTGGTTTAGGCAATAGACTGAACCATGGACAGAGCTTGAGAATCACAAAAAAAAATAAAAATATACCCGTCCGATAATATGCTGGTAGTGATAAGCGCTAACAGAAAGCAAAACTTTGATCGTTTTCAAAATTGTGCCGAAAATCATGAAAGATAAGGTATTAATTTTAGCTTTACATCCCGAGACTTCGCGATAACAGGGATGTAGATAATAGCCGGAAGCCGGGAAAATTACCCGGCTGTGAACGCGATTTTCCCGGCTGTAAGGCACTACTTATTTCTCCAAAATGTTTTTAAATGTTCTCAGAAGATTGTTATTTATTTATTTCGTTTGTTTACACCTTCATTGCTGTCTTACCGGAACTGAAAGGTTTGTAAACACTCCATTTACGTGCGACGATCGCATCATTCGCATCGCATCGCATCGTCCATTTTGCAGGCTCAATGGCCAGCGGTATTCGTACTTCATGTATGCGAAATAATGAACGCAAATTGCGTATCTCTGCCGGTTGAAATATTATTGCTTTATAATGTCGGGGAAAAGAAAGAAAGATGATTCTGAGGCCGTTGGTATCATGAAATTTTTTAAGTCTACTGAAAGAAACAGGATAAGTTCTAAGGAACCAAGTGACATTGCTGAAAGAAGTTCGATTAGCTCCGCTACAGAATCTGTGCAAATCAACGAGAGCAAGTGTTCGGCCACTTCTTCACCTGTTGACGATCACTCTTCACGTACGTGCAGCGGAACAGAGCAGACCACAGTGATAAATACACCTACCATCACAGATGTATTAACTTAATTATCATTCTGGATTTCAGTTAACTAAATATTAATAAACATTAAAAACAATCAAGACTGCAGTTCATCATAACTTTATTA
This sequence comes from Porites divaricata, assembly GCA_038088405.1. Taxonomy (NCBI): domain Eukaryota; kingdom Metazoa; phylum Cnidaria; class Anthozoa; order Scleractinia; family Poritidae; genus Porites; species Porites divaricata. Next base: position 367,063 of record JBBMOI010000010.1, on the reverse strand, counting down.
CCTGTTACCTGATAAACGTCTGTCCTGAACGCCCTTGATTTTGCCCCCAAAATCAAGGAAAATGCATCTCCGAGAGTACGCATTTTCAAAATTTCCCGGGGGAGCATGCCCCCGGACCCCCCTAGATATAGCGTGCCAAAGGCACGCTAGAGGAGCATTCGGCCCAAATACCCGCCTATCATTGCTAGATTTCCGCCTGTTAAAAACTTTAGCTACATCCCTGGATAAGGAAAAGACGATTTTTTCTTTTTGCCAGAATTTGTTCTCAAACACTATTAACCATCTTCTTTGCATTGCGGGAATGAACCAAAGCAAACAGTAAAACACTTACGGCACCCTTGTTCATTACAAGAATCTGTCCTATTTGCTGGTCCCAATTCATCGCAGTTCTTTCCACCGTTGGATGGCGGGGGATTAGTACAGGTTCTCGTAAATGTCTTTACACCGCCTCCACACGTCACACTGCATTCAGAAATCGTCCAGTTGGTGTAACCACCATCCACCGCTGAAAAACGGGCAAAATATTAAAAGAACTATGTTTAAAAATCTCTGTCTACGCTAGCAGGTTGTATGCTGTAGTTATCGTTCACGCCGCCATTCACAGCTGTAAACGATCAAATAGGCTTATAAGAAAATTTGTATTATGTAAAGTCAGGTGAACGGCAACTACAGCAGCCAAGAGTGGCGTCTGCAGTGTTTGCAAACCCTCATAAATGGTATAAAGTCAATTCTCCCTAAGACGGACTCCTTTGTGACTGGCACTAAGTGTCCTCCTTAGAGAGATGTCCATCTTATAGAGAGTCAAATAAATGGAGTAAAGAAATGCTGGGACCAACTCTAGGTGTCCGTCCTATAGAGGTATCCTCTATAAAAGATGTCGGCTGTCCATACTATGCAGTGTAGATTATAAGTTACTTTTACAGTTCATACTGGAGCTCAAAAACCATACATATCTGAAGTGGAAAAAACGCACCTAGTCTTGTCTAGTATTTTTCTGAAATGATATGATTCATTGTGCATTAGTCGGCAATTCCCAAATGTAAGCCCCGAGGGGCAAGTATTGGAAGGAAAACTTTAAAAACTATCTGATTCGATGCTCTGTGCGATAACTTTTTTCCCGGGAAGAAAACCAGAAACCTCGAGCGGACAAGAAAGGCCATGTTGCCCGCACAGGTAGCCAAACAAAACACAGGTTTTGCTTCAGCTTGCCCGCTTGTGACACGGCCATAATGGAAAGACAACGTGACGAAAGTGACCACGTTGTGCGCAGAACTGAAAACCGAATTGACCAATGGTAGAGCAACAAATTTAGCACCGGAAGTCGGGTTCAGTCCTTTCTGCGCGCTATTTCTTTCTCATTTGACGTTACTTTAGGGAGTTTTAGCATCGACGACGGCGACGGCGACGGCAGCGAAAACGTCACTTTTAAAATGAATTAGCATTTTTTTAAACTTTATTCGCGTTTATTCAATTCGCTGAAAATGTCTGATGTAGGCCATTTTCCCTGGAGTTGATTCTTGGGGACCGCACTAAAGTTTAGAAAGAGAAAGAAAATTTCGTCGTGGCTTGTTTACGTCCTCCATAAAACGTGAAATTAGGCATTCTCACGTCATAGTCGTGCAGTAACGTGAAAAAGCGTGATGCACGTGCAAACCTTTTGATGTTCTCGTTGCCGTCGCCGTCGTCGTTGCTAAAACTCCCTGTTGTCTTAACGAAAACTGCTTCTGAAAAAAAAAATACTTACGACATAGAGCATCTAACTCTTCATTAAAGCGTTTGGTCAGGGTTTTAAAATCCGGATATCTAAGCACTTGTCCCTTTTTACCAGCCATCTCTTTCATCTTGTTTCTGTATTCTTTCTTCTTCCAGTTTTGGCCGAGTACTCCAACGACAATGATGCTTACTTCCTTGTTCTGGGTCGAATTAAAGGACCAAAGTATAGCAAACAAGCATCAAAACTAAACTGGTTACAAAGATTTGAGGAGAGGAAGAGGGCGATTGAAAGGCGCATGCTTCTACTCCAGATTAAAAGACATCGTTTCCATTTCCTCCCCGTAAACGGGGGCTGCTATTTATAAGACACGTAACCCAGGGTCGAACCTGGACCTTGCGTACCCTAATATCTCTCCCTTACACTACCACACCCACCCACCAAAAGTCCGAAAAATTTAAGTTTATAAACTAGCAAACTTTTTTTCTTAACTGATACATCAATAATAGGTGACCCTTACCCTTTCCATAACTTTAACGAAAATTAAACTTGGGCTTCAACGTCGTTCTTTCTAAGACTATTCAAAAACGTATTTGCCATTTTGTATTTTAATCCAGGGAGTACAAGTGTACATTATATCTATCATGACTAAGGCTTAGTTACCATTGGTGGCATCGACTGCTAAAATGACAACAGCCGTTTACGAAAGGGCAATAGGCATCCATCTCGGCTCATGGAGATGAATAGCACCGCTTTCAGTTGAAGGGAGTCTTCTAATATTGTCAATAAGACAACGGTATGCACCATACTACGTGTTTTCTGTCCATTGTAGTACTACCCTCCTTATACACCTGATGAAAAGTGGTATTGGCCAGTAGAACTATCGTAACTACAGTCTATTCACGTTGTTTGATCAGTCCTTGCAACAACAACTTGCAGTTGTCTTTTTGACAGTAATTAATACTTTTTTTAACTTTGACTAATTGCGATCTTTTTTGATCTAACGTTGAGCAAGATTGATCGTACACGGTTTTCTGCAGTGGTCTGTCACCTTAACTTTTCACTCCTTGTATTTATTGTTTCTTTTCGCCCTTTTCTTCGAAATTTAGCAAAGTTTTCATTCAATAAAATGATGGCTCAATTAGGGTCGGAGTCATTGGTTCAATAAATTAGGGTGTGTGTGTGTGTGGGGGGGGGGGGGGTGGGGAGATTTAAAATCATGGAGAACTTGAAAAAATTGAATTACGGGGTAGTTAGAAATTAAGTGATTAAGTAATCTCAAGGGAATAAATAATAATTATGATAGCTAAAACTAATCAAGCGTGCAGGGGTTGCTACATACTCTGGCCTCTCTCTTTTTAAAGCGGTTCTCATGAAGTACAAGATTTTGGGATTTGACGAAGCAAAAAGAGAATGTTTTTTGCATCCTATCAGAAATAGTGGGAAGATCATCCCCGAACAAAAGTTTGCCTCTGGATTTCTGGCTAGATTAGAGAAAACTAGGAAGTAGAATTACATGTATTCTTGGGGTAGATGGACTGTATTTTCTAAATTATTTCCTAGATTTCTTCAAACCTAAGGGGATACTCCGGAATTCAAGTGGCAGGGATGATCGAATGGGGGCAAAAATCAAAACCCCCAAAAAATACTTGGACAAAAATTTAACTCCAAAAAAATTCCTTGCCGAATTTCCGAGCCACAAAAGTTTCCAGAAAGCATTAAATGATATATAACTATCATTAATCTTCAGATTGTTTTGAATACCCCAAAAAATCCTACTTAAATCAAGCTATCCAGACAAAAACCTGCTAAAATTTTCCGACCCCCAAAAATCCTGAAATAGAAAATTTCAATCCCAGATATCCGGAGTACCTCCCCTGGGCCTTGAAAATATAGGTTGCGAATATTATACAGAAGTTTCATGATGGCATGTGAAAATAACGGAAAGTTTAATTTCCTGCTTTCTGCATCATTTTTTGACATCAGACTTATATTAATTATAATAATTAATTTCTCGGACTCAATTCTTGCTATTTTCGTCTCGAGTTCTCGGTAATTTTTCTTCCTTTAAAGATCACTTAAACAAATTAAAATACAAACCTGGAAATAGGAGGCACAGATCAATGCACAGTACAATTCTTTTATATAACGCTACATAAAGTCATCTTTTGTAATGCAACTGCAAGTAAGGAATGAGCGTAAAATTCCGAGGCCCTTTTCAAACACCTTCTCTAAAGTGGCTTGCAATCGGAAGGGATTGTACTGATGGAGAGGCTTGGGATGAAATTCGCGTTTCAAAAACTGCTAAGCATGTAACTGTAATGAATCGCGTTAAAAATGTTTCCTTGTGCTACTGGTAATCTAAATTGATTCAGCAGCAATCGTTTCCTGATATAAGCGGCTCTTAGGCACGTCAGGGGCTCATACAAGGAGGAGCCTTTTGTCAAAGGTTATTTAGGGGGTTGTATAAATCGGAGGGCATATTTCGGGTTTTTATAGTAATCAAGAAAAAATGACTTACCTCCAGTATTTTTGTGCTCTTTGAAAAATCTTTGAAGGGTTTCTTATCCTTTCTTGCTATATGCTGTAGTCCATCCGTGAAGACAAGAAGGATATTTTTTGCATCTGCTCTGTCTCCTCCATTTTTAGTAAACAGCTCTTTCGCTGCCAGGTATAAAGCAATATCTGAACGAGTTCCCCACCTTGAACTACGGCGGATCTTTATTTCTAACAAGTTTTTAAGGTCCTTTTCCTTGTAGCGTCCCTGATTTTGAAACTTGTTGTGGATTATTGCTTCATGGTCGAAGGTAATAAAGGCATAATGGTTTCCTTTAGCAGAGACTGGGTATTTGTCTATCAATCTGCCAATCAATTTAGTTAGTTTATCTGTTTGATTTTTTTTCATACTTTTTGAAGTGTCAACCAGGATAGCTATATCCATTTTCCCAGGACAGTTACCTAAATGAAAAAAGAAAACAAAAATTTATCTTGCGGAGGAGGGAAAAGTCGCAGGGATTCACTTCTCTGGCGAGTTGGGAAGGGGAAGGGGAGGGGGAGGAGGAATGTGTGGAGCGACGATCGTGCTGTTGTAGCACAATAACCCCCTTATTTTTAACACACTGTGAGCAGAGGCCTTGTTACGTTAGAAACTCCAATTCCTACGCTCCATAATTCAGGTTGTTTGCGCCAAATGTCCTCTCTCAGACACCACAGACGGGAAACTAAAATTCGGCATCAATCATAGTGCGTCCTTGAGGGTCGATCTGGTCTGCAACCTCGTGAAGTCAAAAAAATTGACGAGCATAGTTTTTTCGAGCACCTGACCTGCCCTGCTTTCTCCAGTTTGGTCTTGGCGATGTTAGGGTCTGCTGTTATGTTTCAAGGTTAGAACCACCTGCAGACCCATCACCAGTGATCATCCTGGACATAAAGGTTTAATCACCTTGAGCCTGTTAACGTCTACGCAGATTTCAACACGTTGCTGCCTCGGCTCAGGGGTGAGAGCCTGGGCGAGAATTGGTTAGAGACGCAATGTATGTTCAAAGTGGACGTGATCATGTGGAGGGCTTGAACTAATCCATTTGACACGTTAACTGTATCAGAACTTCTTTGATGGTGACGCAAAATGCTTGCAATTTCTTAGACATTTTCAGGGGTTATTGTCGTTGATGGGTCGCCCTGAACTCTTTTCAAAACACATTACCGGGTTGTTTCATATCCGTAGGCCTAGCATTTCGAAAGTCTTCGTTCCCGATTTTCTAAGTTTGATGCAGAATTTGGTGTTTGCGTTCTTGTCCAGTATGAGGTTTATCATAAAATCGTATGCACATGGTCGTAGTCACAAAAACATGTGAAGCTAACCTAGCTCGGAATTTTAACAGCTTCACGCCAAGTGGGATGCTGGCTAGCTCCTGATCCTTTTTCTTCTCATTTTTGTTGCGCGCTCACGACTTTTTCTGTCATTAGTTTTGTTATCAGCGCAAGATGGATATATAAATCCAGTGTCCAGACGAATTTTGAAGTCAAGAGAAGAAGACTGGGCCAAAATTCGCCTGAATACCGGATTTATATCTGGACGATTTATCCAACAAGTTGCAATCACTTATCACTTTAAGAACTATACACAGCTTTATTTACATTAACTTGTAAGTTAAATGTAAATTTGATCTATGTACGTCGTTTTCTGGACGCAAAATATGATTTACGTTTTTCTTTTATTTCTGTTGTTGTGTTGTTGTTGCTTTTCAATACAATCGCTTATTTTAAAGGCTCCTAGTTCGTGAATATCCTAGAACAAGAGACAGCTGAAGAGACTGCGAGATCATGACAGAGTCGAATTCGAAATTCTTCACAGTAAAAATTTGTTATTTTTCTTCGTGAAAAGTGATCATAACAAAGCTATAACCAGTATCAAACACGACAATGAAACGGACTGCGTGAATTATTCTCCAGATCAGAATACGACAAGACAATCGTCACGGCATCAAACCTACAACTGCCACTGATACTAAGCTATGATACTAACGTTTTGTTTCGTAAGGTCAGTTGTAAGCACATCGTAAGCGCGTACATGGAATAAATTCAGTGGCACATCAAATATTATCTTTCGCTTACCTTGCACTTGATCATCTGAAAGGGAACAACATGAGCCATATTTTAAGTATTATTTGCAAAGATGACAGAAATGTGAAAGTCTCATTTAAGTTCGAGGAAGAAAGACTAAAAGACCATCAGTGGTAGGCTAGATCTAGCAGGAGTTTACGCGGGGGGAGGAGCTCAACTTTATTTGGGTTGGCCAAATTGGGGCCTGCAGGGCGGAAAAAATTATTTTCGAGGCCGGGCACCTCGTTATTGTAGTGTTTAAAGGAAAATGCCATTTACTTACTTGAAACTTTGACTTCGTTAATGACTGTGTTTCTTTTCGATTGGTAATTCATCAGGGTTTGGCCATATGAACCTATACAACACAATACAATAACTTTATTAACATCCCATTTGGGGTTTTCAATGTTAATTTAAAATCAGTTGCAAGAAGCAGAAAAAACCAAAGTATATGCAATACTAAAATTTCTGATAATTATCTATAAATAATAATTATCATAAACATGGTGGATTAAAATGAATACAATCTTAAAAACATTACATTAGTCAAAGTAAAGATGCCCAAAATTCCCTACGTGCAGGACGTTTGAAAAGATCAATGTTCATACTGTTCAAGGTGTCTTTGTTTAACGTTATTCCATGATGCTATTGATCGATAGAAAAATGATGTCTGTGCTGCCTAGTAGGTTCTCCTAAATGTAGTGTTAAGTGATTATTCACCTTTCTGTTATATGGTGACTGTGGAATCCATTATAAGCGCTTAACCTGTGATATTATGAGGTAGTGTTCAGTAACGCTAATATATAATACCGCATACTCAGAAAACGTTTTGGTGACGTTCTTGTAAGATGATTCGTTTTTGATTAAAAGTGTTTGGTTGAGTTCTAGTTTGTGCTCGCTTTAAACGGCTAAGGACCAACACAATCCCAACATGGGCTCAAAGTAACTTGCAGCAAGGCAATGTAAAATTTTAGAAAACTATGGAAACGTCACGAAGCAGGGATATGTCCTTTTTTGAAAGTCACCGAGACAAGTAGCTACAAGTTCTCTAAGGGTTGTGGAAATATGATCATATTCCTTTTTTCCAACAGTTAGAGTCCTGGAAGCAAGCTTTCTTAATAGCTGCAGTTTCTGATGTCTTTTCTGGTGTGTTAACCTTAAGTCGAAAGGAAGGATATTAAATTTATATGACTTTTATCGTTTTTAGTATGAATCTGGTTATTGCGTTATCTAATACCAGCAGCATAGAATACCTCGTGATTACGGGACTATATTCTTTCGGTCTAAACGTGAGACAAAATTCTTTTACTGGACGTCCACGTTGATAGTCGCATTAACGGGGGCCAGTACTTTATATTTAACAGAAAATAGTTATAGCCTTATGCGAAAAAAAAAAAATGCCTTGGCAGTCAACTTCTTCCTCGGGAATGCAAGAAATGTTTGTTTTGTTTACTAACGTAAATAAGGTACAGTCAAGTATATTGATTGGGGAAAATGCTGCTATATTATCTCTATAATACAATGAAAAGTTAATCATACTTACGCGAAAACACGCCCAGAATTGTTACAGCCAAAATCAACAATGTTTTCATCGCGTCTGCAACTGAAAAAAATCATACATCATATTAAGAGTTTCTTTGAAAATAAAACTTTTTTGGACTAAAAAAAGTATGCTAAGCCTCAGACGACTTTTGTTCTTGGGCCATCATAGCTTAATCAAAAGTGAAACACAAGCAGCAGTGATCATAAGCATTGTGAACGTTCACATTTTTATGCAAACTTGACGTTTCTCAGTTCTATGCTTGTCAACATACATTTTCAAAAGTGATCAAAAGTGTAATGTACCAGGAATTTGTAGTTTGTAATGTACCAGGAAATTGTATAACGAACGCAGAGAACTCAACAATCTTTTACTTCAAGTCTGTAAGCACATGGCAAGAAGACCTACTGCGCATGCACGAAGCACATAAGGATTTATGGGATGTGACAAATGCCCCCGCTTAAAGCAAAGGAAAGAAAAACTGAACCTGATAATAATACAAAGTAATGTACTGATAGGGGCAAGTCCCAAAGTCACAAACACTCAAGTTTACTAAAGACTAGTAGAACCTATGAGAAGAGGTCGTAAACAAACAAAGGCATCTCCGTTCTGGTTCCTCAGACGCTGATGCTTGAAGTTCTGAATCTCGCACAGATGAATCCTGTGGTGAAGAAAAAGAATCAGCCATGCTATCCAAGGCTGGAGTGTCAATTACAGGTGTAGCCTCTTTAGCCTGTGAAAGGGTTGGTGTTGTAACAGGCCTTTCTTTCACTACTGGAGTCAACCCTTCAGTTTACTCAGGTAGCTGGGGCGCACGAACTAACCCTGACCCTAGTGTGGAAGGCATGAATGGTGGACGTAATTGTTCTTGTTGTCGTTTCCAGATAATGTCTCCGACCTGAACCTCAAAATTCCGGGGACTGACTGGTCCAACAACGGTTCCTGGAATCCATTTGGCTCCTTTGCCAAAATTACGCACAAAAACTGCTTGGTTTGGTGTAAACTGGGGTTTGTTATCAAGGTTGTCTTGAAAAACCTTAACTTCCTGTTTAGAACTTTTGGCTCTCAGGGCACTGAATCTAATTCTAGGCTGTCTGTTCATAAGTAATTCTGAGGGTGATTTCCCTAACGTGGTGGGTGTAGCCCTGTAAGTCAACAAAACCCTGTCTAATTTTGTTTGCACAGACTCGCCCGCCTGTATCTCCAATCTTGCCCAGTTTATCCTTAAATTCACCCTCATAGCATTCTGCTAACCCATTTGTAGCAGGATGTCCTGGAGCAGTGAGAGTATGAAGAATGTCGTTCTCTCTTTGAAATTTCTGGAATTCATCACTCGTAAACTGAGTCCCATTGTCCGTTACCAGATGTTCTGGTAAACCAAAGTAACTAAAAATGTGTCTCAAAGCAGTAATAGTGTTGGTGCTGGTGGCATGAGTCATGGGTACTATCTTCAAAAATTTGGAATAAGCATCCACCACGACCAAAAACATCTTGCCAAGATAAGGCCCAGCAAAATCTACATGTAATCGTTTCCATGATCCGCCTGGCCAGGACCACGAAGCAGTTGGGGCGGATGCTGGCGATTTAGCAGATTCTTGACAAGCAGGACATAGTTTAACTGTCTCCTCAATTTGCTCATCAAGTCCAGGCCACCAAAGTACTTTCGAGCTAATTGTTTCATTTTTACCATACCCAGGTGTTCTGCATGCAAATCGGCCAATAAGAAAGCCTGTAACGACTCTGGTACAACGACTCGCGAGTACCACAGGAGGATACCATCTTCATGAGAGAGTTCAAGCCTTTTGCTGTAGTAAGGTTGGAACACTGCTTCCAGATTATTGGGCCAACCCTACTGAGTAAACTGTAACACCGTTTCAAGAACTGGGTTTCTCATGGTTTCCATAGCAACCACGGACGCATTTAAAAACTGGTGTTCTTCGATAAACATCACATTTACAGTTACCTGTTCTGCAGCAGACTGCTTGTACTCAATAGGCTTCCTAGACAAAAACCTGCAAACACATTGTCTTTGCCGCTTATGAATTCAATTGTATAGTCTTAAGCAGCTAAAAGTAATGGCCATCTTTTGATCCTTGCTGCTGCCAACAGGGGTACGGGCTTGTGTTCCCCAAGTAAAGTAATCAAAGGTTTATGATCTGTTAGAAGTTTGAAGTGTCTACCTAACAGGTACTGGCGATATTTGGTCACGCCAAAAACAATTGCTAATGTCTCACGTTCAATTTGGGAGTAATTTTGTTCTGCATTGTTCAGTATCCTCGAAGCATAGGCAACAGGTTGTAATGCACCATCAGGTCCAGGTTGCAGTAATGCAGCTTCCACACCCACTGAAGAAGCATCACACTGTAGAACTAATTCAGCCATAGGACCATAGCGACGTAAAACCGAATCAGAGCACAGAGCAGCCTTGATGTTATCAAAAGCGCCCTGTTCCCGTTTTGACCAACTCCATGGTACCTCCTTGCGAAGTAATCCGTACAAAGGTGAAGCCAACTTTGCAAAATCCGGCACAAATTTACGTAGAAAATTGGCTGATCCAAGGAATGACTGTAATTCAGAAACATTTGTTGGAGGTGCTGCATCCTTTTATTGCCTGCACTTTCTCTGCAGTCGGTGAAATCCCGCAGCAGAAATGGTAGCACCAAGATACTCTACTTTATCCAGCATGAAAAAGAATTTATCAGGGTTAAGCTTAAGACCGCAGTCCTGTAATCGAGTTAGTACTCGATGAAGGTTTTCCAGATGGACTTCATCTGATTCTCCGGAAATAAGGATGTCATCAATACGGACACAGCAGCCTGGAAGGTCCTTAAGGACATTTTTTATAGTGCGTTGGAAGATTGACACAGCACTACTCACTCCAAGAGTCAGGCGCTTGTATTGGTATAAGCCCAGATGAGTGTTGATTGTGGTGCATTTTCTGCTTTCTGGCGTAAGCTCTAGTTGATGGTATGCTTGATAAAGGTCAATTTTAGTGAATCTTTTTCCCCCAGATAATGTACTCAGTAGTTCCTCCAGAGTTGGTATGGGGTATTGTTCTAAGACTGAAAATTTGTTGATGGTGACAGAGTAGTCCCCACAAATTCTCAGGTCCCCATTTGCTTTAAGAGTGTGTCCATGAGAAAACCAGGCAGAACCAGGCAGGGGGTGATAATGCTCAAATCACCGATTTCGCTCAAACTCGGCACAAATGTTAGGTACCAGGAGTTAACTTATGTGACAGAACTTCAGGTCAAAATATTAAATTCCCTGGGAGATCCGGGCATCCCCTGTAAAAATCGCCATTTTGTCTGTTTTAAGCATAATTAATTAGCTAACTTTGCGATGCCAGTGCAACAAACAGAAAAGCCACCTGGAACTTAAATGCACTGAGAGATGATCTGAGTTCATAAGACTTTAAGCACAATAAACTTTTTAAAGTCGCCGATTCGATTTCCCCCCTCTTAGTCCCCTTAAGTTGGGTCATCATTTCCAAGTTTTGAGTAAGTCGTAAAATTAGGGTATTTTATTCCCCGATATCTCTGATGAGCAACAGCTTATCCTTATAACTTTTGCATGAGTAGTTAAAGCCATCACTTAAGTTCAGAATAAGATCATAAAAAGTTTGGGCAATTCACTTTCTTCCATGTGTTGACATAAACTGTTCATGTGACTGAACGACTTTTGCATATTTCATCAAAATTCAGGCCCTCACAATATTCGTGCGTTTGCCTCTAAATGAGGAGAAATCGAACAAAAAACTCATCAGACAATGATTTAACATTAATAAGGGTAAAATTGTTGAAATTATTGTGCAAGAAACTCTAACGATGATTTTTGATAGCTATACACGCGATCTTTTCAAGGAAAAACAACATACAAAGATTTAATTCACAGTTTTACTTACTTTAATAATTTCGCCCTAAAAACAATATAAACGGTCAATAAAATCCATATACGTATCTCTTGGATGTCTCAACTGCTAGTTTGTGCCCGCTTGGATTTGTTCCCCATGCCACCTTCGATGCCCAGTTCAGCGTAGTTCAGCGTCGTGACTCGCTGTACGACTAAAATTCCTTAGCCATCAGTTTACGCACAAAAATCCAAATCAAGTTGTTTTAGGAGAAAACAATACGAAAAGTAGAAAGCCGATTTGTAATCCATGGAAAGAATTATTTCTGCCACTCTTGTAGCTCAATTCACATGTTACAAACAACAACGAAACGTCCGCCATCTTTGACGTTAACTGGAGCCCGCATTTTTAAGCAGCGGTTGGCCACCATACGGAAACATGATATCGGGAGTCAGGAGTCAGGAGCCAGGACCCAGGAGCCAGATTCCAGTGACCAAATGTGAAAAATATGACTTTCCGACATTCTCTGAGATAATTTTATTGTTATTGTATGCTAATAAAAATTTTAGAATTCCAAATCTATTGGCAACTCTATTCAGACCGTGATTATAAATGAACCCATTTCCTTTCAAACTCGGAGATAGAAGTCGCTTTGCTTTCGTGTTTTGGAAAGAAACATTTTTGTCTATTTTAGTTGCACGTCAAATAGCAGCGAAGTGAAGCCGGATCTTGGTGCAGACCAGCTCAAAGGGACAAATAAAACGTGAGACACGTCCAGATTAGCTTGCGACAAGAATTCCATTTTGTTTTCATACTGGAGCCCCCACTCCCCAGAGGAGTGGCCAAATTGCGTACAAATGCCCTACCCTGCTGGCACCAGATTTGACTGTCATAAACACTAAATTTTTTACCTAGTATGGTCTTTTGGGGGTCTTATAAAGCCTAACTATGGCAGTAATGTTCCCAAGTAGTTTCAAAATACTCCACACTTTCACATTGAGTTAGATCTTTTTCTCAAACAGCCGCTTCCATATGTTTAACACCCTTCCCACATTCCCTCAAGAGCTACTTCAACTGTGATACTTAGATTTCAAATTTCTCACCCTACCCAGGTAAGGTCAATTTTCTCATCCTAGACATCGTCGGAAGGGCCTTTTTGCGTACTCTTGGGGCACCAAAACCAGTTTAGTGCCCAGGTTAGTGTGCCGTGCTGAGGCAGGCAGATGTTGAATGCTGGACAGACACAACAATTAAGTTACAGACATTTGATGTTCCGGTCCGTGCGTGGTCGGAAGACACCCAGTAAATAATGCCCGTGGGGTTGCTCTTGGAAAATTAGGGTTTTATGAGAGTCGAACTGCAGGAGGTCTCTAACGAGGAAAAGTGTGGAAACATCTACTTTTTGGAGTGAATGTACTGATGCAATTTTTAAGTTACAATATACTATAGACAAATCTATTTTGTTTCTAAAGTTACTCTGATACTCCGAGGAGCGCGGCAGGACATACAGGGAACGCAGAGATCAGACCATTGAATTATTGAAATAAGGTAAAGGCATACAATAAGGTAAAGGCATACAATTCAGTTTGTATTTTCAAGTGTACCCGGACGTGTATGTGAAAAAACGGTAACTCTGAAACGGATATATAAGAATGATTCATAACAGTGACAAACAGCGATATGAATGTGGACATAATATATTTAAAAAAAGCACAACATTCAGAGGCGGATAAGATTTTCTTCCGGGTGTCTGCTCACGAGAGCTCATTAAATCAAAGCTTACATCTAATTCACCGGTAAACCTTGAGTATCCGCGGCCGCCTACGGGAATGTAAAAATCCAGAGTCTGTGTGGGAGTTGAAACGAGGTTTTGTGATGGTGGTCATAAGTAGAGCTATTCGCTATATACGAGAGTGTCCGTTAAGAGAACTTCTATACTGTATGAATCCGCAAATGACAGCTTAAATGAGAATTAAGTGAATATTGTGTATTAGTCTGTGTTCAAAAAACTGTTCTTAATTTACACCTTCCTTGACTAGCTAAAGAAGTCTAGCCGACTTTTTTTGCAATGTATTAGTGCCCCCTTTTGGGTCTTTTGTATTCCTCAGAAGTTTTTCCTCAACACTTTTAAACAGTTATTATTATGTTTTTGCAGTCAATAATTTACCCAAATACAGATGCCATCCTGTATAGTTGTAAGACTACGAGGATTAAAATATAAGTAAGTAAGTAAGTAAGTATGCCCAATGGCAAGTCATTAATTGTCGAAAATTGCATGGCACGGTCTGACTATAGAAAGGGCTATTGTGGACGATTATTATCATGGTAATTAACGTCAACATCGAATGAACTCAAAATTTCAAGTAACACGACTTTCACAACCTATTTTTAACACACCAGTTATAACAGGATATTGGCGAGTACAAACAATAGATAGTGTATTCCGCATTCCGTAGTCCGGTAGTCCAGCGTAACAGATTCCATCATTTAGGCAGAGTCTAAAGTCACGAAGATGGAGGGTGTTCGAGCAGGTGGTTGTTTTCCATATTTTAGACGGATTGTCAGTGATCCTTCTTGTCCTTTGAGAATCATTTTGTTCCCTCTGACTACAACTTATGTTAAAGACTTCGAATGTTCGGTGAAAAGCCGAAACTTTTCAAGATGTTTCATTACCTCGTCACAAAGTAACGCAGAGTAACGCCACAGAGGACCAGACGAAACTGAAGCAGCCCACCTGGACTAAAGCATCTGAGAGACGTGTATGTAACATTTATTCACTATCTTTTATCGTTTTTGGGTCTTGTAGCACCTACAAGTTGGACCGATCGAAGTTTTGAACCAAATCTTTTGCTCCTTGTGTTTACTCAAGCGTTCCAGAAAATATCCATCAAAACGTCCATAAATAACACAGAAAACATGCCTCAGGTGACACTTTCTAACAATTCCGCTATTAGTATCGATAATGGGCATCTGATTTGTGACTTCTCGCCAACTTTGTGCTATTTTTGTTTAAAAAAACGAATGTTACGTTTCTTCCAATTTTGGTCAAATGACAAATAAGCGTCAAGTCAATGTACATAATACGTCATTATTGATAAAGTATGAGATTGCCCAAATATTTTAGGATTGATTTGATAACCTTAAAGATGTCTTTCAAAGAATATGTGAGAATTAAGTGCATAGGTTGTTGCTCATGGGAGATGTTGGTGACTAAAATACCTTAAATTTAGGGTTTGGTCAAAACAGTGAGAAGATGACCTTACTTTAGGCTAAATAATAGGAAGAGATCGAATTAGAGAGTAAAAATAAATTACTGAGGATTAAGTCTGATAAACATAGAAGATGATAAAGCTGATTAGGTTTGAATTTGTCTTTTCTAGTTGTTGAACAGCCAAACCAAAGTTAGCTAATTAATTATGCAAAAATGAGTAGATTTTGTGATTTTTAGGGCAGTCCCTGTAAATCCCAGGGAATTCAATATTGCGACCTTATTTTTTGTCGAGGTTAATTTCTCACCAAACCCATCAATTGTGCCAAGTTTGAGCGAAATCCGTGATTTGAGCATTATCACCCCCTGCCTGGTTCTCTCATGGACACACTCTTAACAATAGGGACTGTAGGTGATGCCCACTCGGAATGCTCTACTTTCTCAATGATATCCTCTGCCACCAATTTCTCCAATACCTCTTCGTGATTAGACCGAATTGCAAATGGTACTACTCGTGCTTTGGTAAACACTGGGATTTCATCACTTACTCGCAATGACACTTGCGAGTAATGCTGAACTATATCCTCAGCTGCAGTTGAAATCGTACTAAAAATGTTCTGCCAAGGTAATGTAAACTTGGACATCATGTCCCGCCCCAGTAGTGATGGTCCCTGAACTAGACGAATTAACAGGGTACCCACCTGGTCTCCAACTTTAACATCCATTTCCTTCTCACCTAGACACTGGATAATGTCCCCAGTATAGCTTTTCAAAAGCACTGTTGGGGGTTTGAGTGTAGTTACTTGTCCTCCGGTTTTGATAAAATCAGCAGAACTCAACAAGGTCACAGAACTGTCTGTATCAACTTCCATAGGGACTTCCTGGTCTTCAATGGTAACGGTAAGTTTGTATAAGAGCGGTGTAACTGACGAATTTTCAGAAGATTTCACACTTTTCATATAAACTGTACAAGAAGGGACTGAATTCTCGTGCTCCTCCTTGGTACATGTTCCTGATGTTGGAGTAGCTATTACTTGGTGAGTGGTGTTGTTACCACCAAATTCTTTCTTTTTCTTGAAGCATGCCTTAGCCCAGGCTTCCCACAGTAATTACAAGTAGATTCGACATGACTGCACTTGTCAGCCAAATGTTGTGGAGAGCCACACCGAAAACACTGCTTTCCTCCCATTTTTGACTTAGGATCTGCTTGCCTTTGGCTTTCTTGAGCAGAAAAAGATTTCTTGTGAACAGCATTTACAGGCAGAATTCCAGCACTGGAAGTGTCGGAGTTGCCCTGGAGTAACTTAGATTCCTTCTCAGCCAGTTCATCGGCCTGAGCGACCTTGAGAGCTTGATCGAATGTCCTATCTTCTGAAAGTAGTTTTTTTTCAGTAGTCTGACTTCTCAATCCCCCAACAAATTGATCTCTGAGGGCTCTTGTAAGGTAAGGACCAAAATTGCAGTGAACAGCTAAGCGTTTTAGCTTGTTTGCATACTCCGCTACGCGTTCAGTTTCACTTTGTACAGTGTGATGGAAGCGGTAGGTCTCGGCAACTTCAAGTACCTTAGGTTTGTAGTAGACTTTCAGAATTTGTGTAAGCTGATCGTATGTTTTATCAGCGGGTAAATCAGGAAGACAGAGATCTTTGAGCGTACTGTTAGCGGTTTTACCGATCAAGGAGATTGTAACTGCGACCTTTTTCTTGTCTGCCTCTCGTTTAGCTGCTTCGCTGGCGTCTGCTGCAACTTGACTTACGTTATGTGCGATGAAGTAGGCATTTAAGCGTTCACTGTAATCCGTAAAGTCAGCTCCATCGAATGGTTCCAAAGTGCCAAAATTGCTGTGTAGTCATCGCTGGCACCTTAAGTCTTCATCCTCGTCGCCAGTTTGTAATGTACCAGGAATTTGTAGTTTGTAATGTACCAGGAAATTGTATAACGAACGCAGAGAACTCAACAATCTTTTACTGCAAGTCTGTGAGCACATGGCAAGAAGACCTACTGCGCATGCACGAAGCGCATATGGATTTATGGGATATGACAAAAAGGGACAATTGCAGATTATGATGAAACTATTTATACAAAGTTAAAATTTCACTGTAGAGAATTTTCCTAATCTCATTCCCAGACCTCTTGTCAATTTAGTATAAATAATTTCATCATACTCTGTGACCATCACTTTTAATCACTTTTGAAATTGCCGTAGGTGACTAGCGGGAAACATTAAGTTTATATAAAAGTTCACAATGTGTTTCACCACAATTGGTGTTTTAGATTTGATTATACTGTGCCTAAAAATCGAACTGTCAATGTGACGCATTTACAGGGACTTGAGACTGCAGAAAGATTACGCGCGGACTCGGGGGACGTCGAGTATGGGACTTGGGGACGTGAAATACCGGACGTGGGGACGTAATTTATGACTCACTAGGACGCAAAATACAGGATGCGGAGACGCGAAAATAACTGTTTCCGTTTCTGCAAATGTCGGGGATAACTGGGAATCAGTCACTTTCTTCAAAACAAAAAATGTGTGATGTTGTTTCTATTTTTTGCGACCGCACCAGTACACTGCTGTAGCTTGGGTTCCAAAATTCCAGCAAGAATTTAGACTAGCACCCTTCTACCTGAGCCTTTCTTGCAATTATTCGATTCCTGTGAGCTGGAGAAATTGAAAAAAAAAGCTAGTAAACGGTCATGGGTCATTTAGCCGCAATAAAAAGCCTTACGCTTCAAAAGACATCAAATAATTCTCTAGTAAACTGCGCAGAGGTCAAATTCTGTCAGAGACAAAAACAAAGGAAATCAATGCACAGGAAACACGTATGATATGATAACATTTGCTGGGTCAAAACGAAGAATCTCCCAAAGCATACTCCACTCTAAGGTGCCGGTTTTCAATGATCAAGCGCTCTTTTGATGTTCAACTCGGATGGATCAGGGAGGCATGCGCTTTTTTTTTGTTTTTTTGTTTTTTTTTGCTGTCGTAAAACCAGATTAATTTCAGCCCTTTCTGAATTAAGGCTAGCAGAAGACGTATCTTAAATCTGAGATTTGTTTCCCTAAGAAATATCTTTCAAGGAGTTCGTTCAATCGCAAATCTTATTGTGGAGTGGAGCCTGTTAGCTTGCTCAATTTTATTTCATTTCCACGTGGTCAATTTTCCCTTAGAAGAGACTAGAGACTAACATTTCATTGACGTGTTATCGCCTCTCAGCCAATCAGAGACTCCCGTGCGCCTTGTTGTCGGACTATTCAACATACCCAGGAATCACGGGGCAGATTACAATTTGACTTGCTCCCAATCTTCTTGCGACCCCGACCCCAAAAAAACTACAGCACTCGCCCGCTAATCCCACCAGCTACGCAGACTAATTATCAGTTTAGAATTTCGGGCTTCGGTGTTTTTTGTTTGGTGTTGCCGAAACCTTTGTTAGTTTACTTTCATGTTGTGGTGTGGATATTGCCAGTGCCTTTTCAATCTTTTGTTTTATGTCATTTGGTGATTGCACTTGTCCGCAACACCAAGAAATCACGTCTTGCCTCGATCAAGGCAGAGCTTTATTTTCTTCTCCTCACTCAAGAAGACAAAAGGAGCCTCTTTTCGTAGGTTGCAAGACTAGGAAAGCGGTTTCACTTTCTTCAAAGCGGTATGGAGTGTTCACCTCTTAAATAGTCATAGTTACGTACTGTGATTCACTTAAGTCTACAACGGTTATGTACCAATCTTTTATAAATGTTATATTTGTGGCTCATGAAACAAAAAGTCTCAGTTAGTAGTTAAACGATAGAATATTCATTGTCGCTCTCGCGAGGCTTTTATCGACCAAGCAATGCAGGGTCTCTTTATCAAGGCAAACAGAAAAAAAACGTTCAGTTCTATATACTACTGATCACGACAAACCCATCTTTCAACCAAAAATTCGGAAAGAATAATTTTTCCGAATATGCAGAAGATATATTGTTTTGTTCAGTTAGACATCTCTGAACCTGAAAAAATTAGTGGTCAAGGTTAGGCCAAAACAATAGCAGCAAAATCCTCTCACTCACAAGTGACTGTAGACGAGAAGAAGCCCCACCCCACAAAGTTCTGGTCTTCTCGTCACTAATTTAGAGCCCACAGCAAGGAAGGGGTGTGGTGCGATGAAAAATAGAAGATACCTCATAGACTAGGCCCATTATACATGTGCTAAATCTAAAGTAAATGAGCAGGAATAATAGATTTTCCTCATAAGCATTAAGTAAATTCGGCATATTTGAAATGAGACGTTTCATCTGGCCTTGGGTTCGTTTCTCGAAAGTCGCAGCATTTTGGCCCGAAACTACCCAAATCAAAATCTAAAGAATAAAAACACGGCTCCTAGCCAATTACAAATTAGTTTATTTCGTTTTGCTAACTGATAGCTTTATCATGTTATCTGAAAAATGTTTTTATTGTAAACAACAACAACTTTCCGGACCCAGTAATTATCGGGACCTTTCGAGAAACGGTCCTTTGATCTTCATAACACGATGGTCGGTTGCTAGGGCTTTTTCTCCCGCAACTTCGTAAATTCAATTTTTGGCTCACATAGCACTATTTTATATTCCAAAAAAAGCGAGACATTAAAACATCTTAATTAGAGAAAATTTCTTTAAATTTTTACCATTGTAGAGGTATTTTTGACGTTTCTTGAAAGTATGACGTCATAAGAGATGTCTATTTTAGTAACGACATTAAATACTTGCAAAGCAGTGTTCAAAACATTACAGACATTTTTGCTACACAAAAAGAATATGTATAGTGAAAACCTCATCTCAATCGGATAAAATGGCGTAAAGTTACAGCTAAGAAAAGAAATCAAATTTTCCCTCACATGACCATATATGGTCAAAATTAGGGGGATTTTAAACCCGAGAATAATGAATGTACTGTCACAGGAGCAAGGAAAAAGTTGCATAAAATCAAATTTTTTCCTTATGTGCTGCTTTGACGCGTTTTCGTCAAGAAATAAGTCATTGTGACGTCAAAATGACGCATTTCGTGACGAAAAACGTGTAATAGCACCACATACCCTCAGTAGAAAAAACTACAATTTTGATTTTATGTAACTTTGTCCTTTCTCCTGTTCCAATACATTCAATGTTCTCGCGTTTGAAATAGCCCTAATTTTGACCATATATGGTCATTTGGAGGGAATTTGAATTTCTTTAATTAGCTGTAACTTTAGTCATTTTTATCCGATTGAGATGGGGTTTTTACTAGAAATCATAGAATTCTATACAGAAAACTAATGTAAAATTTTTAGCATTTCATTCCTGAATTTTTGTTCTGATGCCAAATTTGGACATCATTTATGACGTCACAAGAGAAGTCACATTCGATGCATTCTACTTCTGTCTATGGCCTAAAACTCTCAGTATTTGGGAGGAAAAGCCCTAGCAACCGACCACCGTGTAAACTCCGACTTTTGCAGAAGCTGCAACCATTTTATTTTGTTTGCTTGCCCACGTCTTGTATTCAGTCGCGGCGTCCCTGTGCGTCTTAACTTGTTCTGACCGGAGTTGATCACTTGAAATGGCTGAGTTATTTCAAAGAAATCATTGTTGCAGATCAAGCATAAATTGTTTACTTAATGAGCTAAGGATTCCTGAGAGAAAAGAGACTTTTAATTTGAACAAAAAGTGGTGTTATTTGCGAAAGAAGTCTTAAAATTAATTAAGCGATGTTGTTTTATCCTGAAATCCTGGCCAGACCATGCTGTTTAGTAATACAGTTGATAAAACCAAATTTTGCGTTCTTCACCACCGCTCAAGCGAACGAAAATTATTTTCCCTTTGAACGCTGTAGAAATCATGGCAAACCAGTGTCTTGGTATGATTTTTGGATGCTAAGGTAATCTAACCCGATCAAGAGACGAAGAACAATTTTGTTATTTGGTATAGAAGTACTCAGCAACTGTAAACTTCCCCTTAAAAATCCCTCCACTTATAAGCCCCCTAGTAAGCCCCCTCCACTTATAAGCCCCCTAGTACGCCGGTAGGGTAACGGTAAGGTAACGCCTTTATTTAAAGAGGGTAAACACGCGACAGTTATGATAAAACTGATAAACTTGTGGCCCTCCATAAAACATAAAATCAAATATTAAAATGATTTTTCCCTGTCATTATAGAAAGATAAAAATTAACATCAATAGACAGAATTTAAAAAACAAGCAAAATTAGTATTTAAAAATTATCAAGAGCCTTTTTTGAAAATTTTTAACTATTTAAAAAAAAACAAAAAACCGAAAAAAACATTTAACTAGTATCTAAAACAAGTAAAAATAAAATGAAAATTTTACTTATTATACTGTTTTACAGACTTAATCATTAAAAAGCTGTTATGGGCCAGTTATAGGCCTACCTGTAACCAAAAAAATACATCCTATTATAAGCCCCTCCCCCCTGGTATAAACCCGGCCCCTCTTTCAGCTTGTATCGAGATATGGATTTTATTTATTGTGACGTTTTGAGGCTTTATGAAATTTCCTGTAAATGCAAAAGGTATTTGCCCAAGCTCTGCTATATCTTGTTTCAATCCGGTTGGAAACCCCCTCGGATAAGCCTCTCCGTTTGCAATCCCTCCTAAAACCCCTGAGATGTCTAAACCCAGCCGGCTTATTAGCAGAAGTTTACACGGTATGTCAAGGTTGCGGTATGTTAATATGTTATTTCCCTTTAAACGGGCTGCAAGAGCGATTACTCCTCATTAAATCTTATCACAGGGCTTCAAACAAAATAAAATCATTATTGCTATTGATTGCCCCTTTGACTACACAAAGCATCCACTAGCTAAAAATTCTCCACAATGCCTGTTTACACGGCAACCTATTGAAGGTGTATGAAAAGTCGAAAGACTTATTTGTCGGTAGAAGTAGAATCTTTAAACAAATCCTACTTATAATTAGACTGCGGTTTGAAATAACGTGAGGCAACGTTTCTGTGTGGGTGTTAAATAAGTACTGTAATGTGTGCCACAGATTTGTTTTTTCTTTTGAAATCCTGATAGTTCGTAACCGCGACGAAATTGAGACGAGAAGCACCTGGAGAGCTTTATCAAACTGTGTCCACAGTTATTTCACCTTTAGGTAACGGACCTCTGGAGCCAGGGTATGTTAATTTCCGCGGAGTTAAACAAAGAAAATTTATCCGATTAATTACAGTTTGTTGGGTTCAGTTATTTTAAAAGAAAACTCCGTCTCAGGTCAAAGCGTAAGTTGGTCATTTTGAAGGACACCGATATAAAGCCAACTTCCTATCAAAAAAAACAACAAGAACGTTATTTGTGAAAGAAGTCTTTAAAGAGTACTTCTAGAAACTTCATGTTACAATATGTTTCTTGGAAGGCATAGATTTTGCAATTTAGTTATCAGAGATTGATTCCAGGTTAACGCTTCGTTAATTTACAGTCTAGCAATTTTCTTCTCTACTTAGCATGCTTATGGTGGTCTCTCTATGATCATACGACAGTGAAAAGGTTTTAATCACCGACGAAGGCGGTCAAATCAGTCTTTAGCTTTTGATTAACTCGGGTTAAAAATAGTTACTGCAAAATTAAAAATAGCTTACAGTTAACTTACAATTAGGTTTTCCTCCGCCGTGGGCAGTCTCTTTTATTGACGAATATAGATTTTAAAATTACAGCTCCTAAGGGTACCATGCATTTTATTAGTAAACACTGATGGAATTTGGATCAATTTGGTTTAAATCCGCTTTTGATATCAAAGTTAATCATAATTTGGATATTCTCTCAAAAAGAATTGTGCATGTGCCACAAGAATCAAAGAAAAAAATCATGATTTTGATAGACTCTAAAAAGAGTTCTCACCCTTTAGAATCAGCTATTTCTGACTGGTCATGCTTGAAATACCTAAAGGCGTTTCTTTCATTTGTATGCTAAATATAAGACAACATTATGATTTTACAGAAAAAAGAAGAGGACAATGATGACGGACTGTATACAGTGGCCAATGTGAAGTGCAGTAAAAGACAGTTTCCGAGAGGTCTCTGAGTACAATAATAAGAGAACAAACATTGAAAAAAACTTTTATAATCAACTGTGAAGAGCAATTCTCTGTAAGAATCAAGCAAAGTGGGAAATGAAAAATTTTGACCTCCCCTCAAATTTTGCATGCAATTAGATATTGTAGGGGGATGTCTAAAAATGCACTTTGTTTGGGTTGCTACTTTATTGTTGTCATGGTAACACCAATTGTTTGTTGGTGGCAAAATATCTAATATTTAACTCAGAAACTGTTGTAAAAAGTGCAAAATGTGTAGCTCTGTTTCTCCAGTCCATTAAAACGCTACAACCCAAGACTTTAAGCAGATATAATACCATCATTCTAGTTTACATTTGTGTATATTGCTCTTTATTATATCAAATTTGCGTGTCATAAACGGTTAATCAACTACATAGAGTTTCGGCCATTTGAGTTGATGGCTAAAATATGGTTATCCTTTCCCTGAATTTCTCCAAAAGTACGGCAGTTCCAGAGCTAAAACTAAGCAGGCAGTTTACACACATATCCTAGTTACTAAGTCTGTAAAAATCTCTGCGGGGCGGGCTCTTCTGTTTGCAAAGGCAATTAACGAACAAACGCCAAATTTCAGTTTTTGTATATTTCATCGCCGTTGACAATCTATCTACTAGCCAGCAAAATTTCTAAAACACTGAAACTACATTCAGTATCAAAGAGTATTATGTACTGAGTCATTTGATGATCAAAAAATTATTACTGGCCTTCAGTTTTCTAAACAATATCGATCAAAATAAGGCTTACTTTATGGTTTTCTCTACTTCACCGCTCGAAGCGCAGCATTTAAATTCAACGAACACTCGGTTTCTCGAACTATTCTCATGTGTCTGGTTGTGCTGTTTCCCATTGTAAACCATTGTAAGTCTCCTCAGTAACTTACAGCAAGTTATTAAGTGATACAGAAGCCGATACAGAAGTCATACACAAGTCCTTGGCAAGCCAAACCACATCTTGTAAACACGCACGCTTCCACTTCGCATTTACGCCGTATTTCTTCATTAGATGCCATCAGTCGCTTCAGAGAGAGTTAAACCTCATTAGGTTTTAGTCATTAAGCCAAGCATTGGAATTATCTACGCATTAAAATCCAAAATCTCGAGTCGAGAAGCTCAGAAAGCTGAGCTAGTGGTCACTCTTTGACATTCCCGTGAACATGCAACCTGTCCTGGTCAGCGGTGTTAATCGCGCAACATAAACAATTTCCGGGAATTTCCGGTCATTTCCGGTAATATTCTTCTCCCCTCACTTCCCGGAGATGATGGGGAAAAAAGATCGCCTGATCAAAGGTTGCATGCAGGGTCAGACGAAATTTTTCCTTCTCAGTGAATGTAATCGTAATTTTTTTACCTATTTGCAAACTTACGGGCTTAGCAAATTTCGAAAAGATATTACCAATGGAGTTGCATGCTGACTTCCTACCGTCTGCCGTGCAGGTAAGTTCATTTTATTTTCTGCACTCTTCTGTTAAATACTAGGGGGGAACCCATCAAGTAACTCCTATGGCCGCTCACCATAGGATTTGAAACATGTTGTACCAACACAAATTCGTAACTTGTACTTTGAAATGCAGTAATTAGAAAATCTGGAACACCGGAATGTTGGGAACATGGACTTGAGATATTTAAATATATTTTAATATAGAAGAAATCTTTTTTTTTTACAGAAATCGGCTTTCGGATTCGTACATACATACACTTGCAAGCTAGTTTTCTGTGGAATTTTTTGTAGCTAAAAGCAAGGCAGGTCACTGTTTCCTGGCCCTTGAATATCATGATAACATGAGGAGCATATTGTTTTGTAAGGGCTTCCGTCCCTTCTTTAGGAGTTTTCGATTTTACACTAGTTGTCGACGCAAGTAGCTTCAGAATTTCTTTTCTCCCTGTTGTTTCCTGACACGACTGACTGTCCCTGGGTTCTGGCTACAACAAAGTACTTTAAACGTATACCTGTACTTCAAGTCTCTAGCTTTCGTTATTCGGTATTAGGTGAATGATTTTATTACAACTGATGTTAAATTATCAATCTCAGTACACATTGCGCTGAAATTATATTGCTTTTATACATTCTCTTATACTCTTATTCAAGCTATATTTCGCATGCGTGGCCGGCGTAAAAGGGATTGAAGCGGGGGGAGGAATTTATGCAAGCGTGATCCAATAGAAACTCCGTGCAGGCTTAGCTACATATCCTAACTTCAGAGAAAGTAGAGGGGTCAGCATTCAAATCAAGGAAAACGAGGAAAAGGTGAGAATGTATCTGCAAAGTGTCCAAACAATATGTACCGCAAGAAGACAAGCCGTCCAAGTAAAGTGTCATTTTGTAAAAGGCTTTGTGAACAATTTACAACCCAAATAGTGACTAAAAAGGAATAGCCATCTACTGGCAGTTGA
This sequence comes from Porites divaricata, assembly GCA_038088405.1. NCBI lineage: Eukaryota > Metazoa > Cnidaria > Anthozoa > Scleractinia > Poritidae > Porites > Porites divaricata. Next base: position 341,702 of record JBBMOI010000010.1, on the reverse strand, counting down.
AACCTCTAACGGAGAGTGGAGACAAAATTAGTGTTGCTAGCCATACACAAGCTGAGAAATTACAGTCTCTCAAATAACTTCCAGTCTATGTTCCCTAAATTTCCTTGTGCAAATTTTTGTTTTCCCACCTAGTACTTTAATTTACAGAAGAGTGAAGAAAATAAAACGAACTTTGTTACCGGCACGTCAAAGGAAGTCAACTTCATCGGTAATACCTTTCCAACATTTGCTGAGCCCGTAAGTTTGCAGATAGGTACAAACATCACGATTACTTTCACTAAGAAAGCATAATTTGGTTTCACTCTCTGAGCAAGGTAGGGATGTAACCTTCGATCAGGCGGTCCTTTTTCCCATTATCTCCAGGAGGCGAAGGGAAAAGGATTTTATTTCTACCGGAAATTGTTCATGTTGCATTGATTAACACCGCTGACCAGGACAGGTTGCATGTTCACAGAGATGTCAACGAGTGTCTTTTTCAGCTTTCTAAGCTCGGTTTTCGACTTGAAGTTTCGGATTTTATCAAATACGTTTGCAATTCCTATTTTGGGCTTAATGACTAAACCCTAATGAGGTTTAACTTTCTCTGGAGCGACTGATGGCATCTAATGAAGAAATACGGCGTAAATGCAAAGTGGAAGCGTGCGTGTTTACAAGATGTGGTTTGGCTTGCCAAGGACTTGTGTATGACTTCTGTATCGGCTTCTGTATCACTTTACAACTTGCTGTAAGTGACTGAGGAGACTTACAATGGTTTACAATGGGAAACAGCACAACCGGACACATGAGAATGGTTCGAGAAACCGAGTGTTCGTTGAATGTAAATGCTACGCTTCAAGTGGTGAAGTAGAGAAAGCCATAAAGTAAGCCTTATTTTGATCGATATTGTTTAGAAAACTGAAGGCCAGTAATAATTTTTTGATCATCAAATGACTCAGTACATAATATTCTTTTATACTGAATGTAGTTTCAGTGTTTTAGAAATTTTGTTGGCTAGTAGATAGATTGTCAACGGCGATGAAATATACAAAAACTGAAATTTGGCGTTTGTTCGTTAATTGCCTTTGCAAACAGAAGAGCCCGCCCCGCAGAGATTTTTACAGACTTAGTAACTAGGATATGTGTGTAAACTGCCTGCTTAGTTTTAGCTCTGGAACTGCCGTACTTTTGGAGAAATTCAGGGAAAGGATAACCATATTTTAGCCATCAACTCAAATGGCCGAAACTCTATGTAGTTGATTAACCGTTTATGACACGCAAATTTGATATAATAAAGAGCAATATACACAAATGTAAACTAGAATGATGGTATTATATCTGCTTAAAGTCTTGGGTTGTAGCGTTTTAATGGACTGGAGAAACAGAGCTACACATTTTGCACTTTTTACAACAGTTTCTGAGTTAAATATTAGATATTTTGCCACCAACAAACAATTGGTGTTACCATGACAACAATAAAGTAGCAACCCAAACAAAGTGCATTTTTAGACATCCCCCCACAATATCTAATTGCATGCAAAATTAGAGGGGAGGTCAAAATTTTTCATTTCCCACTTTGCTTGATTCTTACAGAGAATTGCTCTGAAGTGTTTGGACCGTAGATATTACTGTATCACAGTAAAACCTCGATGACTCGGACTCCGATAACTCAAATTTCCCACTAACTTGAACTAAATTTTCTTTCCCTTGATCAAAATTTCCCTGAAATTTACCCTGATAACTCGAATTCCCCGCTGACTCGAAATGTTTTTTGTTTCTCTTCAGAGTTCGAGTTACCGGTGTTCTACCGTAAATGACTTTAATCCAAAGCATTTTAATTGCAAATGAGCATTTAAGAAAGGGGTTTTAATGCACTGGAATTCATGCCCGTTCTTTCATTTGATTGGGGTTCAGTGATTTAGGGGATGTTTACATGACAGCGGGGCGACTTTCGCCCCGGAGCGAGTTCACTCCGGTTCCCTCTAATGGCTCTATATTTGTTTACATGATATCACCACAAATTTCATACCTGGCGCGAGTCACCCCGGCGTGAGTTCACCCCGGTTCTTGTACCGGGGCGAGAATTTCACTCCGGTACGAAATCTCGCAACGGTATCATGTAAACACTAAACGAGCATCCGTTTCTGTGTGAAATCGGTCTGCCCGTAGACTGGAACGGGTAGCGCATGCGTAATGTTTGTACGTGCATTTTATCAACATGAAGCGCACCCTCAAACGAGGTGTGAAATGACCCAGTCATCATGTAAACGCGATACGAAATCAAAAAGTCATTTCGGTATGAAACTTGCGACGGTGCGAGTTTTCTCATGTAAACACCCCCTTAGAAAGTTCCAGTGTTCCACAGTGAAGAGAGGTTTCAAAGTTTCTCTTGACTGTAAACATTTAAACAGTGATTGAAATAAGCAATTGCCTGGTGACATAGTATGACATTAAAAACTGGTAAAAAAATATATGACATTAAATTCTATTGCCCAGTGACAAACAAAACATGACATAATAATATAACAATTCATCGATCGCAGTAGCCTGAATTTCATCCGATTACTTTGAGTCATTCTTATTCCCTCAGTTGCTGAGAGGGGAAAACGACTCGACGCAATCGGATGAAATTCAGGCGACGATCGCAGGGCTCTTGCGATGAACGTTCTCATACGGTCTCTAAGGTATTTTAACTAGGGCGATTGTCACTCTGGAACATTTAACTGTCTCAAGGCCAAACAACTCTTCTGCGCCCTGTAGAAGCTCTGGAAAAGAGAGTACCTATTCCCTGGAGCGAGATACGACGGGGAGAAGAGGTACCTTAAAAACGAACGATTCCTATTAACTTTAAAGAAAGATGACTATTGAATGATGTGAGAAGTCGCGGGAGATCACTGTGTTATTTTTGGAGGGAGGGGGGGAGGGGGGGGGGAGTGGGGCCGTAAGAGTATATTTAAGTTGATTTCAACGTATATAGCAAATCTTTCTTATATCAGCATTCTTATGATGGTCTATGTTCATTGATATTGTTTTTTTTTCCAGCAAGAAGAGACAAACGGGTCAAACACGTTTTGAGTCCCAGAATTCACCGCTCAGGCGATGGAAAAAATTAGAGAAGCAATGGTTGCAGCTTTCATTTTAGTTTAGGTATTTATGTAAAATATCTCAGGTTCTCCTCAAGGGATGGCTAAAGGAAGTTCGTCAACAACTTCTATGAAGTCGCCTTTGTCTTTTGCTATTAACATAGCATTTTAAAAAAAAAGTATCCATGGCAATTATCTGCTTTTTTAACGAATGCCAAGTCATGTGTAACTTTTTGTCTGGCGAATTTGCAAACCAAATGTGCTAACTCCTACGTAATGGAGTTATGTAATTTGTAATTAGTGCAAATTTGAGTTTGAATCTCCCCCAGGGGGGGGACTCCCATATGAAACAGACGGGGATGCTCGTCGTCTCGCTTAGGGTTGTAAATTTTGGATTTTGGTCTCGCTTAGGGTGTTCCGGGCAAAGCGCCAATATTTTATGCCGCCAAGGTCTCGTTTAGGGTTCCGCGAAGAAACACAGAATTACGCAAAGAGAAACAGAAGCCAAATTTTAACTTGTTTTGTTTACTGTATTCGATGATTATGTCTTTATATCATTAAAACTCATTGCATGTCGTATTTATGTGTTTTTAAGCGGTCTCTTTTAGGGGTCAAAATTTGCTTAAGCCACGCCCAAATTGGTCTCCTTTAGGGGTCACAAAAAGCTTGAGCCACACCCAGATGGCCTCCTTTAGGGGTTAAATCCAAAATTTCCGACGAGCATTGCCGTCTGTTTCATAAGGGAGTCACCCCCCCGGAGAATCTCCTTTAATGCCACGTTAAAATTATCCTATCGATTTCTTCACATCAAAACCGTGCTGAGACATGCCAACATAATCAGAACAAGTGAAGAAAGAACACCATGATAGACGAAAAGAGCTCTGATAAATTTGGAAGATAGCTATTTCTGACTGGTCATGCTTGAAATACCCAAAGGCGTTTTCTACATTTGTATGTGAAATATAACAAGACTATGATTCTACTAACCAAATGACATAAATCACTTGACGGTGGATATAAATTGCTAAAACTCACCTGTTCAATGATAGAAAAAAAAGACAGTTCAGGTAACAGAGGGTACTGATCTGAATAACGACTGAGTCGCCTATGAGAAGTCCAGTAGAAGACTGCTGGCTGCTGTGACGCTACTGTGTACCAACAGGAGGGCATTTTGCATGCGCATACGTGCATCCCCCGAACGACAATAGTGTGGGCGCATCAAATCTGATGGTGGGAAATCGAAAACTCGCGTAAAGGTACGGTCCTTTTAAAAGCCATTTCGTTGGTGCTTTGAATACCGTACTTTCCTACAAAAAATATTCTCCATGACAAGAATCGGACGCTTTCTACGCGGATTTTTCAGTTGTAGATTTTTCAGCAGTAGGTTTTCTTGGCCCTTTAAAGACTTTCAGGACTCAACGCCAAAAAGTCATGTTCCTGTATAAGTCGGATTTTCACTGGCAAAGCAAAGCATTTCTATGGTTTGATTTCCAAACTCGTGGTTTTGCTTATCAAGGAGGAAATGCATCGTAGCAATGTTCAGCTGCTTTAAGACTAAACAGCGAAAAAAAAAATTACCACGCGAGGTTTATTTATTCGCGCGATGTCCCATATTAAACTGATCACGGAGACACGCGTTTATATATGCCACAAAAACATGAAATCTATGGGTTTTTTTAACAGTTTTTCGCAATGCTGGTACTGAACGTAAACAATTCACAGAAAATGCCTCTGTGGCACTTCAACAGCCCACATTGACGCTTGCGCACACAAAATGCCCTCCTGTTCTGTGTACCATAAAAGAGAGACCAAACAAATACCAACTCTTTCTCATTGGCTGCGAAATAATTGGATCTTTTAATAACCAACAAGATATCTTCAATAAAAGACATTTTAAATGCAAAAGACATTAAAGAAAGGAGATTCAATACACCGGGATTCTGGATCGCTGGTTATTACTTCGGCGGAGCGCGAAGTAAAGGATTCGCGACGCTCAGGAATGTATCAAAGTTACAATTTTTTGACAAGATTGGGCATGCAAAGTCTGTAGGCTTTCGGTTTTATTCGGCTATTTGACGTAGTGAGCCGAATTAGTTCGAGATATCTCGAGATCACTTCGATTTCCTTGATTTATTCTTTAACTTTTTCGAGGAAGAAAGAATTGTTATTTTGGCTTCCCCCGGGTTTGAACCGACTTACCTGGGTGACCCGTCTGGTCAGAGGAGACTCTAAGTTGAGGTATTAGTCGATTGCGCTACTGCGACCCAAGGTAGGTTGGCACAAGCAAAATAGTTATGAAATAATGCACTGGTTTCGGGACAAGTTTGGGCGTGCCAGTTCGTGACTTTTTGGCTTGTTTCGGCTATTTCACGAAATGAGAGCGGACTACTCCGTGATATCTCTAGATCACGTCGAGTCTAGTCTTTAATTTACTCGAGGAATAAATAGAGCATATTACGTGGCCGCGCAGAGACACGAAATTCTCTTCGAGTGTTAAAAAACATTTCACGAGTGAGCCTTCCTTTCGAACTGTTTTATGATGAATATGCTGCATAAACACTCAACAAAGACAAAATGTCTTTGTACGAAGTAAAATTGCTTTCATGCGTTGCCTGACTTTCTCGAACGTTCTCTACGTTTTTGGATTATCATGAATAATTAATTAGGGCATGTTTACATTTCAGCATGAGTCAGCAGATTTGTATCAGTTACTGAAATCATAAAATATGTCGAAAAGCTACTATTATTCGCCTGTTTAGTATTTTCTAGAACCTTATATCAAACGGTATACAAGTTCCAAACGAGTTCTTTTGACGAACTAAGTTTTTTCCAACGAGCTGGACTGCTGTGTTTAGTTAAGTGCGACGAAGGTCGATTTTCAAGTTCTGTGTTTACATGTTGACGGAAGCCGTAAGAGTTTGTTATTATTGGCAGAGGCTGTTTAGTTTTACCAGGAACCCATAAGGTTTAAGCGGAGGCGGGAACCCGAAGGAAAATTACGTCACATTGTTTACGAAGTTTGATTGGTCAGTTATCTCTTCTTCTCGTTCCAAATATGGTACTTTCGAAATTGAATAATCACGAGCATCGGACAAAGCAAACATATGAGAGTTACACGTTTCAACCCCTTATGAGTTTCTGGTTTTACTTAAGTTCAAGTTAGCTTGTGTTGGCGGATGCTGTGTTTTAAAGCTCTCTAAAGGCTATGTTCCTCTGGTATTAAACTTCCTTGTGTTAATCCGACATCCCTGCGGGCTGATAGTCAGTGAATAATTATGCTCAAAACATTCGAACTCGGAACATTGAGTTTCAGCCAATTCCATGCTCAACGTAATTGACTCCTTAACATGCCTTACATATCTTTAATCAGTACATGAGACTGCTGTGCCGTTTTTGAAGCCTGATGTGACTAACAAAAATAGAGAATTATTTTTTCACTGTTTGTTTTGTTAGACTTGTTATTCACCGCCAGTAACCTCATATTTGACTTAGGTCTAAACGTTTAGACCCAAGTCAAATTTAGAAGGATTTGTATGGAGTCATCAGAGCATAACTGGGCTACTATCGCAAAGACAATTTGTCCCGAAATGCTAGTTTTTGGCAAGTAGGCCTCTTGGATATGGCTCTTTTCAGAGTATCCTGACAAATCCCAAAATTTCACAAATTAACACCTTACTCTTACCATATTTCATTTCTTACTATTCCTCCGCATTTACACTTAATCAGTTTCAGACCAGGACGCCGAAGTGTACGCTCCGTAGCGTCTTGTTTGGTTTGGTTCAGTGATTTCGAAAGAATTCCCAGGTCTGGCTATTAAAGTTACGTACGTACATGTAGGATTCAGGAGAAAGCAAGGAAATGCGTCTGCTGTTCGCAGGCTAGAGGAGACTGACCTCTTATCGAAACAGCAAATACCAAGAATATTTTTGTGAGAATTCATCAAAACATGTTGTACAATGTTGTGATTATATTTTGATCATACTGTATTGTCCACTGTATTATGTCATGTGTGAAACGACAGTTAAACTTAAGAACTAACCATGATTCTGTTCAAATCTGGTTCAGACTGTAGTTGCTTAAATCCTATCACAGGGCTACAAACAAAATAAAATCATTATTGCTATTGATTGCCCCTTTGACTATACACAAAGCATCCACTAGCTAAAAATTCGCCACAATGCCTGTTTACACGGCAACCTATTGAAGGTGTATGAAAAGTCGAAAGACTTATTTGTGGTTAGAAGTAGAATCTTTAAACAAATCCTACTTATAATTAGACTGCGGTTTGAAACAACGTGAGGCAACGTTTCTGTGTGGGTGTTAAATAAGTACTGTTAGTAATGTGTGCCACAGATTTGTTTTTTCTTTTGAAATCCTGATAGTTCGTAACCGCGACGAAATTGAGACGAGAAGCACCTGGAGAGCTTTATCAAACTGTGTGCACAGTTATTTCACCTTTAGGTAACGGACCTCTGGAGCCAGGGTATGTTAATTTCAGCGGAGTTAAACAAAGAAAATTTATCCGATTAATTACAGTTTGTTGGGTTCAGTTATTTTAAAGGAAAACTCCGTCTCAGGTCAAAGCTTAAGTTGGTCATTTTGAAGGACACCGAAGTAAAGCCAACTTCCTATCAAAAAAACAACAAGAACGTTATTTGGGAATGAAGTCTTTAAAGAGTACTTCATGTTACAATATGTTTCTTGGAAGGCATAGATTTTGCAATTTAGCTATCGGAGATTGATTTCAGGTTAACGCTCCGTTAGTTGATAGTCTAGCAATTTTATTCTCTACTTAGCATGCTTATGGTGGTCTCTCTATGATCATACGACAGTGAAAAGGTTTTAATCACCGACGAAGGCGGTCAAATCAGTCTTTAGCTTTTGATTAACTCGGGTTAAAAATAGTTACTGCAAAATTAAAAATAGCTTACAGTTAGCTTACAATTAGGTTTTCCTCCGCCGTGGGCAGTCTCTTTTATTGACGAATATAGATTTTAAAATTACAGCTCCTAAGGGTACCATGCATTTTATTAGTAAACACTGATGGAATTTGGATCAATTTGGTTTAAATCCGCTTTTGATATCAAAGTTAATCATAATTTGGATATTCTCTCAAAAAGAATTGTGCATGTGCCACAAGAATCAAAGAAAAAAATCATGATTTTGATAGACTCTAAAAAGAGTCCTCACCCTTTAGAATCAGCTATTTTTGACTGGTCATGCTTGAAATACCTAAAGGCGTTTCTTTCATTTGTATGCTAAATATAAGACAACATTATGATTTTACAGAAAAAAGAAGAGGACAATGATGACGGACTGTATACAGTGGCCAATGTGAAGTGCAGTAAAAGACAGTTTCCGAGAGGTCTCTGAGTACAATAATAAGAGAACAAACATTGAAAAAAACTTTTATAATCAACTGTGAAGTGTTTGGACCGTAGATATTACTGTATCATAGTAAAACCTCGATGACTCGGACTCCGACAACTCAAATTTCCCACTAACTTGAACTAAATTTTCTTTCCCTTGATCAAAATTTCCCTGAAATTTACCCTGATAACTCGAATTTCCCGCTGACTCGAAATGTTTTTTGTTTCTCTTCAGAGTTCGAGTTACCGGTGTTCTACCGTAAATGACTTTAATCCAAAGCATTTTAATTGCAAATGAGCATTTAAGAAAGGGGTTTTAATGCACTGGAATTCATGCCCGTTCTTTCATTTGATTGGGGTTCAGTGATTTAGGGGATGTTTACATGACAGCGGGGCGACTTTCGCCCCGGAGCGAGTTCACTCCGGTTCCCTCTAATGGCTCTATATTTGTTTACATGATATCACCACAAATTTCATACCTGGCGCGAGTCACCCCGGCGTGAGTTCACCCCGGTTCTTGTACCGGGGCGAGAATTTCACGCCGGTACGAAATCTCGCAACGGTATCATGTAAACACTAAACGAGCACCCGTTTCGGTGTGAAATCGGTCTGCCCGTAGACTGGAACGGGTAGCGCATGCGTAATGTTTGTACGTGCATTTTATCAACATGAAGCGCACCCTCAAACGAGGTGTGAAATGACCCAGTCATCATGTAAACGCGATACGAAATCAAAAAGTCATTTCGGTATGAAACTTGCGACGGTGCGAGTTTTCTCATGTAAACACCCCCTTAGAAAGTTCCAGTGTTCCACAGTGAAGAGAGGTTTCAAAGTTTCTCTTGACTGTAAACATTTAAACAGTGATTGAAATAAGCAATTGCCTGGTGACATAGTATGACATTAAAAACTGGTAAAAAAATGTATGACATTAAATTCTATTGCCCAGTGACAAACAAAACATGACATAATAATATAACAATTCATCGATCGCAGTAGCCTGAATTTCATCCGATTACTTTGAGTCATTCTTATTCCCTCAGTTGCTGAGAGGGGAAAACGACTCGACGCAATCGGATGAAATTCAGGCTACTGCGATCGATGAATTGTTATATTATTATGTCATGTTTTGTTTGTCACTGGGCAATAGAATTTAATGTCATACATTTTTTTACCAGTTTTTAATGTCATACTATGTCACCAGGGCTCTTGCGATGAACGTTCTCATACGGTCTCTAAGGTATTTTAACTAGGGCGATTGTCACTCTGGAATATTTAACTGTCTCAAGGCCAAACAACTCTTCTGCGCCCTGTAGAAGCTCTGGAAAAGAGAGTACCTATTCCCTGGAGCGAGATACAACGGGGAGAAGAGGTACCTTAAAAACGAACGATTCCTATTAACTTTAAAGAAAGATGACTATTGAATGATGTGAGAAGTCGCGGGAGATCACTGTGTTATTTTTTTAGGGGGGGGGGGGGGGGGGGGTTGGGGCTGTAAGAGTATATTTAAGTTGATTTCAACGTAAATCGCAAATCTTTCTTATATCAGCATTCTTATGATGGTCTATGTTCATTGATATAGTTTTTTTCCAGCAAGAAGAGACAAATTTAAGAAAAGGAAAATATTACACATTATTTAAATAAGATGTATCGGTACTAATGGAGGACGGGTCAAACACGTTTTGAGTCCCAGAATTCACTGCTCAGGCGATGGAAAAAATTAGAGAAGCGATGGTTGCAGCTTTCATTTCAGTTCAGGTATTTATGTAAAATATCTCAGGTTCTCCTCAAGGGGTGGCTAAAGAAAGTTCGTCAACAACTTCTAAGAAGTCGCCTTTGCCTTTTGCTACTAACATAGCATTTTAAAAGAAAAGTATCCATGGTAATTATCTGCTTTTTTAACGAATGCTAAGTCATGTGCAACTTTTTGTCTGGCGAATTTGCAAACCAAATGTGCTAACTCCTACGTAATGGAGTTATGTAATTTGTAATTAGTGCAAATTTGAGTTTGACTCCCATATGAAACAGACGGGGATGCTCGTCGTCTCGCTTAGGGTTGTAAATTTTGGATTTTGGTCTCGCTTAGGGTGTTCCGGGCAAAGCGCCAATATTTTATGCCGCCAAGGTCTCGTTTAGGGTTCCGCGAAGAAACACAGAATTACGCAAAGAGAAACAGAAGTCAAATTTTAACTTGTTTTGTTTACCGTATTCGATGATTATGTCTTTATATCATTAAAACTCATTGCATGTCGTATTTATGTGTTTTTAAGCGGTCTCTTTTAGGGGTCAAAATTTGCTTAAGCCACGACCAGATTGGTCTCCTTTAGAGGTCACAAAAAGCATGAGCCACGCCCATATGGCCTCCTTTAGGGGTTAAATCCAAAATTTCCGACGAGCATTGCCGTCTGTTTCATATGGGAGTCACCCCCCCCGTGAATCTCCTTTAATGCCACGTTAAAATTATCCTATCGATTTCTTCACATCAAAACCGTGCTGAGACATGCCAACATAATCAGAACAAGTGAAGAAAGAACACCATGATAGACGAAAAGGGCTCTGATAAATTTGGAAGACAGCTAATTCTGACTGGTCATGCTTGAAATACCCAAAGGCGTTTCCTACATTTGTATGTGAAATATAACAAGACTATGATTCTACTAACCAAATGACATAAATCACTTGACGGTGGATATAAATTGCTAAAACTCACCTGTTCAATGATAGAAAAAAAAAGACAGTTCAGGTAACAGAGGGTACTGATCTGAATAACGACTGAGTCGCCTATGAGAAGTCCAGTAGAAGACTGCCGGCTGCTGTGACGCTACTGTGTACCAACAGGAGGGCATTTTGCATGCGCATACGTACATCCGCCGAACGACAATAGCGTGGGCGCATCAAATCTGATGGCGGGAAATCGAAAACTCGCGTAAAGGTACGGTCCTTTTAAAAGCCATTTCGTTGGTGCTTTGAATACCGTACTTTCCTACAAAAAATATTCTCCATGACAAAAATCGGACGCTTTCTACGCGGATTTTTCAGTTGTAGATTTTTCAGCAGTAGGTTTTCTTGGCCCTTTAAAGACTTTCAGGACTCAACGCCAAAAAGTCATGTTCCTGTATAAGTCGGATTTTCACTGGCAAAGCAAAGCATTTCTATGGTTTGATTTCCAAACTCGTGGTTTTGCTTATCAAGGAGGAAATGCATCGTAGCAATGTTCAGCTGTTTTAAGACTAAACTGCGAAAAAAAAAAAATTTACCACGCGAGGTTTATTTATTAGCGCGATGTCCCATATTAAACTGATCACGGAGACACGCGTTTATATATGCCACAAAAACATGAAATCTATGGGTTTTTTAAACAGTTTTTCGAAACTTTTTGCGGAAAATTTTATAAAAAAATATTGTACAGGAAATGAAAAATGGACTGAGTTTGAGACAGCAGCATTTCTTAAGCGCAGTTGCAGACAAAACGAATGCACATACCCGAAAAAAACGAACAATACTTTTATTTTTCTTTAGCTACTATTTTGAAGCGACTCTTGAGTAACAGCTCCTGTGTTCCACAATTGATTTCTTGTTATTAATTTGTATTTGATGACAGTAGTGATCCACTCAAAACAGAGAATGGCCATCACTCCATAAATCTAACTCATGATGTTGTTCACCTTCAAATCCTATTTAAACATAAGACAGGAAGTTAGTTAAAGGGGTGCATATAATGCTGTTTCCTCAAAAAATTAATACTACTGCTAGAGGACCCAAATGAGCTGGGATGCGACAACAAACATAGCACAAATAGATGGATGAATTTGTCTGTTATTAATGTTTCTGTTGGGAGCTTTTTACTGTATCCAGATGAACCGAACCCCTTATGTAAGTTGTACATCATGGAAGAATTATCAAGCAGAAACTGATGCATTAAACAAGAATGTGGTCCAATACAGAGGAGAAGCTGGTCTCATTCAACATCCTTTGTGAATGATATGCCTCACAAATTAGCATATCAACAAATGTAGTATCCACAAAATGGTATCATTTAGGAATAAATGCAATTTTTTTACAACAGAAGCCAGGATTCATTTAAAAGGTGTATTGATAACGTTTCATTTAGTGCTATTTTGGGGTTGGGGAGAGTTCAAAAGCCAGAATGTTATATTTATTTGCATAATAAAATGTAAACAAACAGTGTACCTTCAAAATAAGGTGGAAAAAATCAGAATTTAAACCGATTGCTGTAACTTTTTTCCTTTGTGTAACTAAATGATAGAATATTCTTATTTTCAAAACACAATATTACTCGCATCATTATATTGATTTAAATTTATAGTTGAAGTGCGTGTATTTTATTTCTCGACGAAAACGTACCGGTGAAGAAGGCTAAAATTACTGCAGAAGGCGATTTTTCACAGCCTTCATCAAAGCGCCATTCATTCCCGGAAGTATTCTTAGTTTCATTAATCATTAACTTAATTTGGGGAGAAAGGCAAGATTTCGAGATAAACAAGCCAGCGAAAGGGTGAAAAACAGTTTCAAGGCAGAATGGACACTTAATTAACCACTGTATTCCTGAAACGATTAAGTTAGATTTTAGAGTTATGCTGTTGAGAAGAATTAATTAGTAATTGTTTAACGAAAAATCCACACTGACCTTTTCCTCCTGCTCAAAAAATGTGCGCGAAATGTTAGGTCGTAATAACATTCAGCCGCCATCTTGTCTTCGATGTACTGTTTTACGAAAGGAAATGTATTTATCATGGGTTATGTAACCTTTTCTTTGGGGTGTTACATGGTATGCTGTTCTGTTGCTTCATTAGCAGTAGGCTATATATATTTGAGTTGTTCTCATTTATATTCATTCGCGTCTTACGACCGTCCCTACGCCCTCAAAATTATGTCTGATGTTGAAGGCGTTACTCCAGCGAACACAGATTTTCTTAGCAGCGACGTTTGGCTGCCTTCGCTTCCTAAACAACCTTTTTCTCAATCTCTCGAAGCTTCAGTACCAATCCAGTCTTCAGAATCCAGTGACATAGCGGCGGCGTTCTCTCTATTTAAGGATTATTTCGACAAGAAGTTGGCCGCCTTGAAGCGCGATATTCAAGATGAGTCGTGCAGTAATACCGATTCTGTGGCCAAAAAGCTTAAAGAAGAATCCAAGATCACGTTTAGATTGGAAGGTAATGGGAAACAGTTTCAATTCAACTCCGACCTTGCAGAGAATGTGAAGTCGGCGTCAGTTGCTCTCGGGAAGAGAAAATTAGACCTAATGTTAAAACTCACCTGGAAGAACTAGACTTTGACATCAAGAAGCGCAACAAACTTATCAGACTGGCAAACAAGTCCGCCGCCGGTTGGGATTTGGTAAACGAGTAGACGAGCTGGCTAGCGGGCGTTATCTCTTCTTTCAAAACCTGTTTTCAAAACCATGGGCAACTTAAAAGAAAATTTTTCAGGCCAAAAAATATAAGTAGTACTTTTCTGAAATTTGAGCTTTCCAGACTCGGCGGGCCGATGCTAAAAACTCAGAAAAATGCAATAAGAAATCAGTTTGAGCAACAGTGATTTAACGTTATCAGCTATCAAAAACCAACACGTGTTTATCGAGCGACCTGATAAAATTTAAAGCCGTTTTCCAACCAGAAAAGCAGAGTTTAGCCATCTTCTGCTACCAAACGCACGAGTCACGTAAGGTTGCCAAAGGGCAAAGTACAATAATAAACTTCAAAAAGCACAACGTTTCTGCGTCCAGGAATTAGACTTTAGCGGACAGAACAATGCCTACGAGTGTATGTTTCCTACCTTAACATGGATTTCCTAGATACTGGAAATAAAAAACATCAACGACAGCATAGGCAAGAGCATCTTCGGCTGCTCTCAAACAACGGAGATTACATTACTTTTCACAGATTGACCGCTTACCACCTGTTTTGGGGCTCGCATTTCGCAGGAACGCTTCCTTTGAGAGGGCGCGGCACGGATCTGAACTCTTCTTCAACGAAACATTGAACTGAATTTATCGGAATTATGCCACCACCACCAACAACACGAGCTTTTTTCGGGTATTTGTCGTTTTTTTATACGAAAAGTTCGGGTAAGCAGATTCGCGCAAAAACCATTTGGCTTAAAAAATGTGTTAACAAGCCCAACCTGGATTTGAAGCAAAAAGTATTTCCTCGAAATAAGCTAAAAATACCCAATTCACCCGGTGAAAAAATGGATGATTATGGAAGGATTATCGAATTCTTGCCTAACAGATGTAGGATTAGGGCTAGGCAAAAAGCCCATAACCTGCTCCTGTCGTTGTGAATTTCCTCAAGATCAAAAATTTCAGTAAGAACCGAAAACAACAGCTTGAAGGAGGTGCACACACCTTGAACTAGCCAGGGAAAAGGGGCTTCTGATTGAGCTAAACTGTCATTGATGCACGGTGCAATTAGGTAGACCTGTTACTATCCCCCGCGCAACCACAAGAACAAGTCCAGCCATTTAGGCCCGGGGATGGGAGTACTTTGAAGCGGTCCTGTCGGCGACTTTCGGGGGTAGGGGGCGGGGCAAATCGAAAATAACTTCTCTTTGTTTTTGTGAAGTACATCATTTCTCGCACGGTTGACAAGGTGACGGCGGACTCCGTACCTGTGGAAAGGCCCTTTTGAAACATGTCCTGGCAACATGCAGGGCATCACGAAATTAACGTCAACACCTTGAATCAACTCCATGAACAGGGAGAGGCGATAAGTCCCATCTTAAAAGATGCTTGATGTCTAGACGTGAATAGTCTGTCCACAGTCATGTTTCATTTTGTATTTCGGGACCATTTGACAGCGCACGAGTGAACCGGAGCGCAGTAATAAGCCCTAACCCCACCCCATTGCCCTTTTATGCGCGTTCGAGAACCTCCAAAGGGAATCTTGAGGGTCTTTGTGTGCAGTTTCAGTTTATTTTACCGACAAAAAAGAACAAAATAAAGCAAAAGACAAGTATACAGAAATACGCAGAAGCAATGTTGTGAGGAAGCCCAAAAAGAAAACATAAGGCTTAGGTCATCCCCTCTTCGTTCGTTTAACGTCGAGTAGGTTTCCTGGTTTTGGGTCGGTCGGTCGGTGGGGTGAAAAAAAATCACAAGAAATCTGAGAACAGGAGGCCTGAAACACCAGCACCATTGCCGTGGAGCCTGAAAACAACAAGACATGGTCACCAAATCGACACAAACTCAATATGACGGAAAATGTGATGGTCAATTTCATAAAAAAAAAGCCCAAAAAGGGAAATACACCACCGAACGTTTTATGGCTCGAAATGCTGTTATAATGCTAATTTTTTTAGATTAAAAGAATTAATCTATGTCCAAAAAAGAAACCTTGTCGTTTCTTTTTCTTGCTTTTTTAAAAAAATGCCAAAAAAATGGGTCTGTTGGACGACACCAGACGAAGAAAAAATTAACATAGGTATTAAGCTCCCTTAAAGTATAAAAATATAAGTTTACAAGGACAGGATCGAACGTATACTGAGTAACTAAATGATAAAAATTTGATCAAAATTAAGGTATCAGCCACCCTTCAGGACCGTCCGCGCGCGGATCGCTGTAGCGTTAGTTGTTTTTATAAAAACCCATATAAACCATGTATTTTTTAAAAGCTTAATAATTTCAGGTTATGGATTTGAACTAACAGAAAGGATTTACTTAAATGTGTTTCGAAATTGGAACGCTTTGTGTAAAAGTACACGTCTCTATAAATCATGTTCCACTCGGTTCCACTCCCGCTGGAAATAAACGGAAGAAAACAATTAACACCGCATTCGCTTCTGAACATGTTCCACCAAAAAACCGTGTCTCAGATTTTTGACAAGTGCGTTTGTTTTTCTTTTATTAGCAAATGAAGATGGGGAAGGCACTTACTCACCACTCCCTGTTGAAAAAAAGCTCTAGCTTTAAAATGAAAAGGAGTATTAAAATTCGCTGACACGGTTTTGTAGAAGAGATATATGGCATCACTCTGGCCAAATTTTAGCCAAATTGATTGAAAGGCTGCCGACTTGGAGTTCAAAACATACGAGTCGATGGGCAAAATTTGCGTTCGGAGATAAAATAGAAAATACATTTTTGGCGGCATCCTACCTGGAATGAGATTATAACACCTAAATGTTTATTCTGATTGATATCAGAGAGGGATCAATTTTCTCTAACAATAGGACTTTGACAGGTAACATGTAACGGGAACAAACTTTCGCGGCAAGCAGCGGGAAATAACTATTTTGTGCATATAACAATAAAAATATATTGTGTTTATTCGTTGAAATGTTGCCTAGGTTGGTAAAGATGCCGAAAACCAGTGCGAAATCAACACGAACGAAAGCGAAAAGCAAACGAAAGGCGACAGCAGACCCCGCAGAAACTGCAAGTGAAGTTCCAGTTGTCGATATGAAGTGTGAAAGAAAATTCTGCCTTTCTTTACCACGTACCACTTTGCTTTGCCGAACCTTAAAAACATTTTAATGAGCAAATGGCACTAATTCAAGATCAACCACTACTTAGAGAAATATACAACAAGCCTCCTATCATTTCATATAAAAGAGCAAAATCGCTGGGAGATATCCTCGTTAGAGCAAAACTATAAGGTCACGTATCACACTATCACGAGTTAATGAATCGTGTTTGGCTTGTCAACACTTTCCACCTATGACAGACCTTGTCAACGATCAATTAAGATAATTGACGAGAAAAAATCTTTTACCCCTGATATCTTTCGACGGAAATAATATTTTCTGATTTTTTTTTTTTTAAATAAAACTCAAGCGTATCTATTTGAAAACGTTGAAACCTCAAACATGGAAAAATGGCAATTTTAAGGGTGGCTGATACCTTAAATGAAAGGCTAAGAGTCTAAGCGCTGTCTAAAAACGAAACGGTAAACAAGAAGTGCTGCCTCTCATTTAAAGAGACGTGAAATACTGGGTGGACCACATCCTGAACTCCCGCGAAAACCGCAAGAGAGGAACGCTCAGGGCTAAGGAGACTAAACAGGGGCGTAGTTACTTGTGCACACGGTTCGCACGTGCGTACCCGAAAACGTTGAGGAAAAAAAATAGAATGAAATAAACATAATTAAAAAAATAGGTTTCCAGAGAAGCGACGACATTAATTGGAGAACCGAATCTTGGATGATTTATTCATATAGCAAGCTTGATGATGTAAAGCGTGAACGCGTTGTTTTCTCCACGATCTTTCTTCGGATTAGACGAAGTAGGGCACAATTACGTCAATGTGTGGTGCTTTTGTCGGTCAAAAATAATGTGACAAAAGGGGTAAAAAGAGTCATTTGTAAACTAAAGTCGGAGGTACTACAAGCTTCATTTTTAATAGCTGAATTAATGATAAACGGTTGACGTCAATGAACATAACAAACCGACAGAATTAAAGAATTTTAGAGGTTGAGTCATTTCATAAATAGCAAAAATGCTTTTGCTTACAACCGTTAACCCCACTTTTAATAAAGGCGCCTTAAAAAAATGTTGAGATTTGGGGTGAGGGGAGGGGTACCTCTGGAAAAATCCTGACTACGCACCTGCTAAAGCCTGAAACTGAACAACAGGAGTCTTGACGAAACGTCCTCAGTTATCATCTGTCCGGGGTCGTACTTTCAAGGAAACGCTGATCAAGAATCACTCATGACGGAATGAAAACTCCTCGTAGCTTCCAGAGAAAAAGGGAGTGACAACAGTGGTAAGCGGTCGTTCTGTGAAATGTAACGCAATCTTTGCCGTTTATAATTACGATCTTTCGGCGCTCGGATTTAAAACATGTTCTTCCGTGTGGATACTTGACATTTCCAATATATGGAAACACCATGCTAAGGTACGAACAATGGACATTCACAACATTGTTTTGTACGCTAAAATCTGATTTCATAGACGTAAAACGTTTTGAATTTTAAAACTTTTTAATATTAGTGCTTTGCCCTCCCTTTGACAACTTCACGTGACTGGTGCACTTGGCAGAAGTTGACAATTAAATCTGCCTTTCTTGATAGCAAACGGCATTAATTTATATCAGATCGCTGTATAAACACGTCTTGGTTTCTGAAAGCTGATAACATGAAACTACTGTTGCTCAAACTGATTTCTTACTATATTTTTCCAAGTTTTTAGCATCGGCCCGCCGAGTCTGGAAAGCTCAAATTTCAGAAAAGTACTACTTATATTTTTTGGCCTCAAAAAGTTTCTTTCAAGTTGCCCATGGTTTTGAAAACAGATTTTCAAAGAAGAGATAACGCTCTTTAAAGTGGTATAAGACTTGTTACTGAAATCGAGGTACCAGTCGACGATTTTGGGATTTGAAATTTGCCATTTTTTCATTGAACGAAAACTTTCAAAATATTGAAAATAATGAAAAATCTCCAAAATATTACACTTTCATTCAAACTGAGTAAATCACCACTTAAAATGTGTGCAATTAAGTACTCTTCTGAATAAGTTATTTGTTGTCCACATTATAGTACTAGTGGATTTGAATTTTAAAACGAATTTTTTGTGACACATGGTCTCGGGCCTTGAAAACCTGGTCCGAGAGCCGCGAAACCAATAACCCCCCCGTACGTGGAAAATAATTATCGGATCGAAGTAAAAATTACATTTATGTTAATAGCTTACCTAGTGTTACTTTGTGAATTTTTTTGAGAATTTTCGATTTTTCACTTTTGTAGACCTCCGGTCGGTATTTACTGACATCCGCTCTTAATATCGGGCTTCATAATGATTGCCTCTCTGAAATATTTTTCTGGAAAAACAATATCGTTAGTCTTAATATGAGACCTATTTTGCCTTATAATGCTCCCCTTTTGTTTAGCTATTGGGACGCTAGCACTAATGAGGTGTCCCATCGTATATGGACTGCTTGCGAAGCAGCTAAGAGCTCTACCTGGAGAGAACTTAAGGCTATACAATTTGCCTTAAGTGCGTTCAAAGCCTCGGTTCGGGGTAAGTGTGTAAAGTGGCATTCTGACAGCCAAGGGGCCGTTCGTGTTGTGGAGATAGGGAGTCCTAGTGCAGAATTGCATTCTAGTGCGCTTGATATTTTCTATTTTTGTCGAACTTACAATATTACACTTATTCCCCAGTGGGTTCCCAGTGAAGTTAATGCTTGCGCTGATGCGATTAGCCACATTGTAGACTTCGATGACTGGTATACAACCCCCGAGTTCTTCGCACACTTGGACCACCTTTGGGGCCCACATACAGTCGACAGGTTTGCGAATGCTGCCAACGGCCATCTTCCCAGATTCAATTCTAGGTTTCGCGTACCCGGCACTGGAGCTGTTGACGCATTTTCAATCTCGTGGAATGGAGAGAATAATTGGCTAGTCCCTCCCGTCCACTGCATTACTAGGGCGATTCAGCATCTCCTTGTATGCGGTGCAGTTGGTACTTTAGTCGTCCCTTATTGACCGTCTGATGTGTTTTGGCCTTTCTTGTTAGCAAATGCAATTCAATTCCAACCGTACGTCCTTGAATACATTCATTTTCCCGACCCCTCAGGGATTTTTGCCCTCGGGTGTTACAAAGATTCACTCATTGGTTCAGACAGGTTTAACAGCGCGGTCCTGGCGGTCAGAATTGGCGCTAAGGGACCTTAGTTTTTTCAAGCGGAGTGGCTTTATGTTGGCCCACGTGTTTTTTATTCCGCTTGTCAGTTCATTTGTTCTCGTTTCGCATGAAACTACCTCGCCGAGTGGCTTGTTTACCTTCGTTTTTGAGTTGGCCCATATGGCCTTAAATAGTCTTGCATCTGGTCAGCGGCATTACCAAGCGTCCATTTTTTATTGCTGTATGGACTCCCAGTGCATGTATTGAAGAATTTTGCCATATATTTTTGTTCTTATCCTCGTAGAAGTTCTCAAAGATGCCTTGCAGTCTAATTTTCAACAGGTTGAAGACAGGCGACTCCGGGCACTAGTTCAAGATCTCCCCGCAGTTCTTCTTAAATCCAAAGCCGACAGTACCACGAGGAAGTACGCAAAGGGCTTCAATACGTGGAAAAAATGGGCTTCTCAGTTTAAAGAAATTGTAATATTTCCCGCTTCTAGTGTGCACGTTTCATTGTTTTTTTTTTTTTAGCTTGATTCAAGAAACTGTTTCTTTGCAGTACTATTGATGAAGTTCGTTATGGGCGCAAGTGGGTGCATGATTTGGCAGGTCTACCCGACCCATGTAATTCCTCGTTAGTTTTGTCTTTAATAGAATCTGCTAAGAGGCTTCTCAGTATCCCTGTTAAAAAGAAAGAGCCTGTGACCCCCGAGGCTATTCAGCTTTTATTTGCTAAGTATGGTTCGTCTTCAGCTAGCTTGTCTGATTTACGGGTGCTTACTTTGTGCGTTTTAGGTTATGCAGGGTTTTTTCGCTTCAACGAGTTGGTTCAGTTAAGCAGGTGTGATTTTCAGTTTGAGGATTCTTTTATGAGAATCTTTGTTCATCGAAGTAAGACTGATGTTTACAGGGATCATGGGGCTTGGGTTGTTATCGCTAGAACTTTCAAGCATACATGTCCTTATTTGTTAGTTCAACGATATTTTGTGGCCGCTTCTTTTTCAGCAGACAGCGAAGAATTCATTTTTCGCCTCTTGTTTTCCTTCGCGGTACCGGAGCTTATAAATCGCGCGGGTCTGTTCCTTTGTCTTATACTAGAGCGCGGGAGATAGTGCTTGGCGCTTTCGACTCCATCGGCCTTCCCAAGCAACACTACCGTCTCCATAGCCTTAGGGCTGGAGGTGCCTCCTCTGCTGCTAATGCCCGAGTGCTTGACAGATTGTTTTAAAAGACACCGCCGTTGGAAATCAGATAAGGCAGAAGACAGTTACATTAAGGATAATGTTTATTCATTGTTGTCGATTTCGTTATTACTGGGTATTTAATTTTCCGTATTTCCCATTCTTTTAGTTCGCACACGGCTCGTGTTGACACACCCCAATTGAGGTTGCTTGTTACATGATGAATGTTTTATATTCGTTTGAGCGGGGTAGCGAATTAGAATATAAATGTATTTATCATGGGTTATGTAACCTTTTCTTTGGGGTGTTACATGGTATGCTGTTCTGTTGCTTCATTAGCAGTAGGCTATATATATTTGAGTTGTTCTCATTTATATTCATTCGCGTCTTACGACCGTCCCTACGCCCTCAAAATTAAATACCCAGCACGTTTTGTATGTTTACTGAATCATTGTTATACGAGCATAGTTTGGATCATTTTGTAGGGTTGTTTTTCTTGCTGTAATTTTTACATCTCCGAGTTTTTATTCTCTTTGTTGTATTATT
Source organism: Porites divaricata (assembly GCA_038088405.1). NCBI lineage: Eukaryota > Metazoa > Cnidaria > Anthozoa > Scleractinia > Poritidae > Porites > Porites divaricata. Next base: position 319,970 of record JBBMOI010000010.1, on the reverse strand, counting down.
TCCATCTATTCTGTTGATGAAGGCATAATAAAGAGGGTCGCACACGGCTCGTGTTGACACACCCCAATTGAGGTTGCTTGTTACATGATAAATGTTTTATATTCGTTTGAGCGGGGTAGCGAATTAGAATATAAAGACTGTCTTCTCAAGGGTGACAGCGAGGCTACAGTAAACTCACTTTCATCGTAGAAATAGCACGATACCTTGAAGAACACGTTTGTGGAAAGTAGCACCCAATACACGTCATTCAGTTCCAGAAAACAGCCTGCAAATGCTGGTACTAAACGTAAACAATTCACAGAAAATGCCTCTGTGGCACTTCAACAGCCCATATTGACGCTTGCGCACACAAAATGCCCTCCTGTTCTGTGTACCATAAAAGAGAGACCAAACAATACCAACTCTTTCTCATTGGCTGCGAAATAATTGGATCTTTAAATAACCAACAAGACATCTTCAATAAAAAACATTTTAAATGCAAAAAACATTAAAGAAAGGAGATTCAATACACCGGGATTCTGAATCGCTGGTTATTACTTTGGCGGAGCGCGAAGTAAAGGATTCGCGACTTTCAGGAATGTATCAAAGTTACAATTTTTTGACAAGATTGGGCATGCAAAGTCTGTAGGTTTTCGGTTTTTTTCGGCTATTTGACGAAGTGAGTCGAATTAGTTCGAGATATCTCGAGATCACTTCGATTTCTTTGATTTATTCTTTAACTTTTTCGAGGAAGAAAGAATTGTTATTTTGGCTTCCCCCGGGTTTCAACCGACTTACCTGTGTGACCCTTCTGGTCAGAGGAGGCTCTAAGTTGAGGGATTAGCCGATTGCGCTACTGCGACCCAAGGTAGTTCGGCACATGAAAAATAGTTGTGAAATGATGCATTAGTTTCGGGACAAGATTGGGCGTACAAGTTCGTGAGTTTTCGGCTTGTTTCGGCTATTTCACGAAATGAGACCGGACTACTTCGTGATACATTGAGATCACGTCGGGTCTAGTCTTTCATGATTTACTCGAGGAATAAATAGAGCATATTACGTGGCCGCGCAGAGACACGAAATTCTCTTCGAGTGTTAAAAAACATTTCACGAGTGAGCCCTCCTTTCGAACTGTTTTATGATGAATATGCTGCATAAACACTCAACAAAGACAAAATGTCTTTGTACGAAGTAAAATTGCTTTCATGTGTTGCCTGACTTTCTCGAACGTTCTCTACTTTTTTGGATTATCATGAATAATTAATTAGGGCATGTTTACATTTCAGCATGAGTCAGCAGATTTGTATCAGTTACTGAAATCATAAAATATGTCAAAAAGTTACTACTATTCGCCTGTTTAGTATTTTCTAGAACCTTATATCAAACGGTAATACAAGTTAGAAGCGAGTTCTTTTGACGAACTAAGTTTTTTCCAACGAGCTGGACTGCTGTGTTTAGTTAAGTGCGACGAAGGTCGATTTTCAAGTTCTGTGTTTACAAGTTGACGGAAGCCGTAAGAGTTTTTTATTATTGGCAGAGGCTGTTTAGTTTTACCAGGAACCCGTAAGGTTTAAGCGGACGCGGGAACCTGAAGGAAAATTACGTCACATTGTTTACGAAGTTTGATTGGTCAGTTATCTCTTCTTCTCGTTCCAAATATGGTACTTTCGAAATTGAATAATCACGAGCATCGGACAAAGCAAGCATATGAGAGTTACACGTTTCAACCCGTTATGAGTTTCTGGTTTTACTTAAGTTCAAGTTAAGCTTGTGTTGGCGGATAAAGTGTTTTAAAGCTCTCTAAAGGCTATGTTCCTCTGGTATTAATCTTCCTTGTGTCAATCCGACATCCCTGCGGGCTGATCTTCAGTGAATAATTATCCTCAAAACATTCGAACTCGTAACATTGAGTTTCAGCTAATTCCATGCTCAATGTAATTGACTCCTTAACATGCCTTACATATCTTTAATCAGTACATGAGACTGCTGTGCCGTTTTTGAAGCCTGATGTGACTAACAAAAATAGAGAATTATTTTTTCACTGTTTGTTTTGTTAGACTTGTTATTCACCGCCAGTAACCTCATATTTGACTTAGGTCTAAACGTTTAGACCCAAGTCAAATTTAGAAGGATTTGTATGGAGTCATCAGAGCATAACTGGGCTACTATCGCAAAGGCAATTTGTCCCCAAATGCTAGTTTTTGGCAAGTAGGCCTCTTGGAAATGGCTCTTTTCAGAGTATCCTGACAAATCCCAAAATTTCACAAATTAACACCATACTCTTACCATATTTCATTTCTTACCGTTCCTCCGCATTTACACTTAATCAGTTCCACAACCAGGAAGCCGAAGTGTACTCTCCGTAGCGTCTTGTTTGGTTTGGTTCAGTGATTTCGAAAGAATTCCCAGGTCTGGCTATTTAAGTTACGTACGTAGGATTCAGGAGAAAGCAAGAGGAGACTAAAGACGCTATTTTTCGGAGGGAGAGAAGCGACGACAGGAAATGCGTCTTCTGTTCGCAGGCTAGAGGAGACTGACCTCTTATCGAAACAGCAAATACCAAGAATATTAGAGTGAGAATTCATCAAGACATGTTGTACAATGTTGTGATTATATTTTGATCATACTGTATTGTCCACTGTATTATGTCATGTGTGGAACGACACTTAAACTTAAGAACTAGTACTAACCATGATTCTGTTCAAATCTAGTTCAGACTGTAGTTGCTTAAATCCTATCACAGGGCTACAAACAAAATAAAATCATTATTGCTATTGATTGCCCCTTTGACTATACACAAAGCATCCACTAGCTAAAAATTCGCCACAATGCCTGTTTACACGGCAACCTATTGAAGGTGTATGAAAAGTCGAAAGACTTCTTTGTCGGTTGAAGTAGAATCTTTAAACACCTCCTACTTAGACTGCGGTTTGAAATAACGTGAGGTAACGTTTCTGTGTGGGTGTTAAATAAGTACTGTAATGTGTGCCACAGATTTGTTTTTCTTTTGAAATCCTGATAGTTCGTAACCGCGACGAAATTGAGGCGAGAAGCCCCTGGAGAGCTTTATCAAACTGTGTGCACAGTTATTTCACCTTTAGGTAACGGACCTCTGGAGCCAGGGTATGTTAATTTCCGCGGAGTTAAACAAAGAAAATTTATCCCATTAATTAGAGTTTGTTGGGTTCAGTTATTTTAAAGGAAAACTCCGTCTCAGGTCAAAGCTTAAGTTGGTCATTTGAAGAACACCGAAATAAAGCCAACTTCCTATCAAAAAAAACAACAAGAACGTTATTTGGGAATGAAGTCTTTAAAGAGTACTTCATGTTACAATATGTTTCTTGGAAGGCATAGATTTTGCAATTTAGTTAGCGGAGATTGATTTCAGGCTAACGCTTCATTAATTTACAGTCTAGCAATTTTATTCTCTACTCAGCATGCTTATGGTGGTCTATGATCATCCGACAGTGATAAGGTTTTAATCACCGACGAAGGCGGTCAAATCAGTCTTTAGCTTTTATTAACTCGGGTTAAAAATAGTTACTGCAAATGAAAAATAGCTTACAGTTAGCTTACAATTAGTTTTTCCTCCGACATGGGCAGTCTCTTTTATTGACGAATATAGATTTCAAAATTACAGCTCCTAAGGGTGCCATGCATTTTATTAGTAAACACTGATGGAATTTGGATCAATTTGGTTTAAATCCGCTTTTGATATCAAAGTTAATCATAATTTGGATATTCTCTCAAAAAGAATTGTGCATGTGTCACAAGAATCAAAGAAAAAAAATCATGATTTTGATAGACTCTAAAAAGAGTTCTCACCCTTTAGAATCAGCTATTTCTGACTGGTCATGCTTGAAATACCTAAAGGCGTTTCTTTCATTTGTATGCTAAATATAAGACAACATTATGATTTTACAGAAAAAAGAAGAGGACAATGATGACGGACTGTATACAGTGGCCAATGTGAAGTGCAGTAAAAGACAGTTTCCGAGAGGTCTCTGAGTACAATAATAAGAGAACAAACATTGAAAAAAACTTTTATAATCAACTGTGAAGTGTTTGGACCGTAGCTATTACTGTATTACAGTAGAACCTCGATGACTCGGACTCCGATAACTCGAATTCCCCGCTAACTTGAACTAGATTTTCTCTCCCTTGATCAAAATTTCCCTGATATTTACCCTGATAACTCGAATTCCCCGCTGACTCGAAATGAGTTCGAGTTACCGGGGTTCTACCGTAAAATGACTTTAATCCAAAGCATTGTAAATGCAAATGAGCATTTAACAAAGGGGATTAAATGCACTGGAATTCATTCCCTTTCTTTCATTTGATTGGGGTTCAGTGATTTAGGGGGTGTTTACATGACACCGGGGCGACATTCGCCCCGGAGCGAGTTCACTCAGGTTCCCTCTAATGGCTCTATATTTGTTTACATGATATCACCACAAATTTCATACTTGGCGCGAGTCACCCCGGCGTGAGTTCACCCCGGTTCTTGTACCGGGGCGAGAATTTCACTCCGGTACGAAATCTCGCAACGGTATCATGTAAACACGAAACGAGCACCAGTTTCGGTGTGACATCGGTCTGCCCGTAGACTGGAACGGGTAGCGCATGCGCAATGTTTGTGACTTTGAAACACACGTGGACCCGATTACTTCGAGTCATTTTTACTCCCTCAGTTGCTGAGAGGAGAAAACGACTCGACGCAATCGGATGAAATTCAGGCGACGATCGCAGGGCTTTTGCGATGAACGTTCTCATACGGTCTTTAAGGTATATAGACAAGGGCGATTGTCACTCTGGAATATTTAACTGGCTCAAGGCCAAACAACTCTTCTGCGCCCTGTAGAAGCTCTGGAAAAGAGAGTGCCTATTCCCTGAAGCGAGATACGGCGGGGACAAGAGGTACCGTAAGAACGAACGATTCCCATAAACTTTAAAGAAAGATGACTATTGAGTGATGTGAGAAGTCGCGCGCGATAACTGTGTTTATTTTGGCGGGGGAGCGGAGGGGGGGAGTGGGGCCGTATTTTAGTTAACTGTTAAGGAAAACATGGGCGTAAGGAGTCCCCGGACGCACAGTCTGCTTTATTCACCACCACCCCCTCCCGATTGCTCTCGCGCTTTTCGCTTACGTATATTTGTCGTTAGTTCTCGCGTAGCCTGCGTTAAAGACGAAACTTTAATTTTGGTTAAGCCCGTCTACGAAATAATATTCGGAGGGAGAGAAGCAACGACTGGAAATACGTCTGCGCTTCGCAGGCTATCTACGAAATAGCGCCTAAATCCCTTTTCTGGGCCCCCACCTGAGTACCAGGAATGAGTGCGCGCCATGATTGGCCTGTTAAAAAAACCCATTGTGGATTTGTCAATCAGGATGAAAGGAAATTCGAAATTGCACTTCCTGTAATTCGTTGAATCCGCTGGGGGCCCAGAATAACGATCTGTCCTTTTCATCTCAAATTTCCTTTTAACCTTAGTCCAGTCCCTGCCACTGTTTTTTTTTTTTTTTTCAAAAAATTAAGTCTTTAAGTAGTCTCAATATGTTTGAACCACTAAAATCTATGAATATACTATGTTTCACACATTTAGCTCAAGTTGAACCAAAGCATATTATAATGCAAATCACACCAAACAACATTTTAGCAATTCCACTGAAGTGGTGTGCATTACAGTGTCCTCTGCAGGCATTCTTTATGTCATGGCAGGGTGGATGGGAGGGCTCTCACAAGTTTTACGTGAGTAGGCTCCCCCTGCGAGGTACAATCCTTTACCCTTTTACGTACCATTTTTCACTGAAATGGTACCCCTTTCTTATACATTCCTTTGACAAATGGTACCCCTTTCACATACCAAGTTTACAATGCTGTATTCCTTTTAACTGCTGAAAATACAAGCTCTTTTAAATTTGAACAAATCATTAAACCAGTTAGTTTTCTTGTGTGTGAGTTGTTTTAAATATGATAAAAACTGAAAACTGAACCACATACCCCTCCCCACCTTTAGTCATATCAGATTTCTAAATCCATTTTTGGACACTAATTTTCTCCACGTTTACAGTACAATGACTCCTTCTATCACAACCATTGCTTTTATCAGTGTCCCACATGGTACTGTCAAAGCAATCGAAATGTTGGTGGCAGAAGACCCTATGGAAGGTTTTAGGAAATCAATAGCTTCAAAGCAACACAACAAGTGCATCTATTACAAGGAATTATCATATATACAGACAAAATAACAAATCCGATCTAAGGATAAAATCATGCTGGCCCGTCAAACCCTAGGAACTTTTAAACTTGCTTTTGCCAACTTCTTTTGGGGTTGGGCCGACCATGAAGGAGTGAAGACGTGTTTTCACCCGCTCCGCTCGTTTGAATCGAAAATTGTGTTTTTTCTTTAGCGTCTCCTTCAGTGCATGGCGACTGAATTACCAAGCAATTTGAAAAGAAAAACCAGAAATAGCAGTAGCTCAGAAACTGCTTCTCCCGACGGCAAAAGAATTTGTGAAGCAAGTGATAGCTCCGACAGCCATTTCACCGCGGAGTCGAACATGTTTTCTGAGATTCCCCGACCGGGAAAGAGTATTCAAAAAAGCACTAGAGCTCAAAGAAGATATCGAAGTCAGAGTGTACACAGATCTACCCAAGGAAATCCAAGAACGCCGGAAAAAGCAATGGCCGAAACTTAAAAAGGCAAGAGAAGAAGGAAAAGTCGCCTCTTTCGATAGAAAGGAACCAGACAAGTTATATATTGATGGACAGTTAATTCAAATGTAATGAAATATTTAGAAAGTAAGGTAAATTGTTTTGACGCTTTAGACTTGCATTTTTTTCCCTATATTTCGTATTCAAATTGTGGAGTTGGTTTCGCTCCAAATCCCATGGGCTGCACGACGGATAACAATATCTTCGGTCTTTATAACTTTTTATTGTGTTTAGTGTTAATCGCGTTTAATATCTGTACCACTGGGAATCTCTTTATTAATTTCAATAGGCCATTTCCGAGTTTCAAAAAATCTCACTTTCAAAACGAGGCTAAGTGCGAAACCTTTGTTGTGAAAATGAGTTTTATTTGCATAATTGAAATCATTTTCATATCAATGGCTTCGCACTTAGCCCCGTTTTGAAAGTGAGATTTTTTGGAACTCGGAAATGGCCTATTCATTATTCCTTTATTCTTTTTCTGTGCGCGATTGCAAGTATAAAACGAGCTTTGTAGTAGGTTTTCACTGCCATCATTCGAGAAGGAATACATCTGGAAAACACAGTGGCAAGGTAAGCTTTTCTTTTCGCACGGCACAATTTGAACAAGGCTATCAAAAATTTCGTTGTCGATAAAAAGAATAAGATCATTATTGGAGGAGACTTTAATGTTACGCTCGATTCCAATCTTGACTGCGCTGGCGGAAACCCGTCTAACAAAGATTCAATAAAAAACATTCAAGATATATGTCTAGATTTCGATTTAGTTGACATTTGGAGAATAAGTGCAAGCATGATATGTCTAGACAAAGAATTCTTAAACGAGGCCAATAGAATTATATTCGATTTTATCTGGAAAGGAAGAGATAAAGTTAAACGTCTAGCGCTTATTAGTGATGTCGAAGATATGGCGGACTCAAAAATCCTCATCTCGACTCCATTATTAGAACCCAAAGAATACTTGTTTGCAAGAGACTTGCAAACGAACAGTCCAGCAACTGGAAAACTATTTTACTGCATTACTTAAAACCTGTTGGTGGTATATTTATCCTGTGTTGCGACTTTGATGTGAAAACCTTGCCTATCAAGCTTCCACCCTTTTACGAAGAATGTCTAAAATATTTTTCAGAATGCTCTGCATCAAACAAAGGTGTACAGAACCTATTAGCTACCGATATTTTAAAAACTGTCCTTTGGAATAACAAAGCTATTTGCATCAATAGCAAGTCTCAACCTCGTCCCCAGGGCTTTTCCGAGATTGAGCAAGTCTGTATACAATCACAAGCTAGCGAGCATTGGTATACGTACAATAGGAGATTTAATCTCTGAAAATAATGAACTTATCACGAAACATAAGTTACGTGAGTTAAATATCTCCTCATCAGATGCTTTTAGACTCACTTGTGTCATAGAAGCCATTCCAACCGAATGGCGAAAAGGTCTAAAAACGTGTCAATATCTTACTGTGGAGCGATTCAATTTACAAGACCAGATACAACTACATTTGAACGGGCAAAATGTGCCCATCAGTAGAGCTGTATCGAAGATCATTTACAAGGAGTTACGTGATAGGATCATTACTCCACCTACAGCGCAATTCAAATATAATGATGCATTCGAAAATGATGTGTTGGACTGGAAGCAGATATATAGCTCACCGCATCGAGTTGCCTTTTAAACAAAACTGCGCGAATTTCAATATAAACTTCTAAACAGATGTCTCGCAACGAATGCTTTTCTTTGCAAAATCGGCATTTTGTCATCTCCAGCTTGTTCTTTATGTGGAGAAGCGGACGAATCCCTCGAACACTTGTTTGTAACTTGCCATTATTCTGTAAATTTTGAGGGGAGGTTATTAATGGATTAGCAGTCTTGACATCCAAATAGTCTCTCTTTGTTGTAAAGATATAATATTTGGCATAACAGACTCGAAAGAAGAATTGTTTGTAAATCACATTTTATTAATCGCGAAAAAATATAGCTCTTCTTGCAAATGTAATAAGGTTAAACCTTCTTTTTTGGTGTTCCTTGCTAAAGTCAAGACTATTTACAAACTAGAAATGATGGTAGCTAAATCTGGCAACAAGTGGCCAACCCATTTAAAAAAGTGGGGCAAGTTTATAAAAGTGTATCAAAATTGTTAGTTATTCTTGCACAGCGTTTTTTATACTTGCAATTCAACACTTGCTATTCAATATACTTGTAATTCAATTATCTTCAAAGCGCTTACAAACTTGTAATTCCCAGGTGGTACAGTGTGTTTGTTTGTGTAAGTGTTTCAAATTTGTGTGTTTGAATTGTAACATAAATATGTATGTTATCTATTGTGTGTTGTAAAAAAACCTTTCAGTATGAAATAAATATCATTAAAATACAAAAAAAAAACTTCCTGTGCAAATAAATATTTCCCTGCTGTTCAACGTAAAGCCCGAGAGCCTTTTGTAAAATGAGAGACGATTCAATTGTGGAAACTTAGTTTGCTTGTCAAACCACGAACACTAACGGGAAGGGATGAAGTTCAGTTTTCAGCTGCTATCTGTCGGAGGAATTTTGCCTGCTGGCACCGCAAGGAATAGCTACGTGGGAGACTACGTGCCCCGTATGATGACAATAACGTTTTATCCTTGCTGAAAAGCAGTCTGCATTTTTTAACATTAAAAAACTGGAAGAAGAATGATTGAAGATCCATTGAAAAGCAGTATTGGTTGTTAAATATATAAATAAATGACCTTATTTATGAGCTGAGAGCAAGTATAAACGTCCTCTTTCGTATATTCAGCCAATTTTATTTGCCTTAAAAATGCTTATATCCTTCAGCAATCATCATTCAGCTCTGAAATTATGACCCGCCAATAAATCGCTTGGCGCTAAGATCCTGGTGATTAAACCCCTTGTCACCACAGCTATCAAAGCGAACTATGACATGGTGCACATGCTGTAGTGTAGCTCTCTGTTGAGATATTAAGTTGTGGAAAGAGGTGGAAAAATGCCAATTTCAAAATTGAAGACTTTTTAAGATGTTTTCATAGACCATATTAAGAGCTTGTTTCTTTTTTACAAAGATGATTTTTATTTTCTGTGGAAAACGCAGTAGTGATGGAAACGTTTCTCCCTTGTTAATCATTAAACATTGACCTCTTACAAGTCCTTAGAAATACTATGTACTAATTGGCCGAGTGGGAGGGTCGGCCGGGAAAATACCTGGCTCCAGAGCAGGACTCTGTCCGTCCTGACCGAGAGCCAAATATTTTCCAGTCCGGCGCGACCTAACTCAGTCAATAAGCATTTTATCACATGACCGTTATGTTTTCTTAATTCTCCTGACGGAGCGAAAACGTGTTCATGGCAGCATTTGCCTGACTGCCCGCGCTTTTCTAGCAGGGCCATACTCGTTTTTTTCAGCACTATCACAATGATCACTTGACTCGTGCGGCCCTCATACGGGACTTCTTTTTTATTACAGGTCATATGATAAATGTAGTTTTACCTCCAATGTCTTTGGGAAAGTAGTTGTGATAACGGCAGAATGAAATGGCCGTCTGGATAGGGGACTTAGCTTCTCCCTCTGTTTTATAAACATTGAAAAGTTTTGTGAACTTAGTGAATTTCAATCTCCCTTTACATGGGTCCCTGTTCAATCTGAGGGAGACTACCCATATTACGGTGCGTTTGATTATATCTAATTTGAATGTTTTCCCTTTTTTTTTAGGCCTCAAAAGTCATTCAAAGAATGATGCCCAAGAATGAAGCTCTCTCTCCTTACTAAATCGTTGAACACTCAAAAATGGCGATGACAACGGAGAGCACTACCGATGTTGACATTTCTCCCTCGCTATACGACCATGCAAGAAGAGAAGAGGGAAGTTAGAGAGAAGGTCATTACGCATGCCGTACGTAGCCTCACAACAGAGGGGAGAACTTCTACTTGTGTACAGCGGAATTAACCTAGAGACGTGTGGAACGAATCACATGCAGCAGTAACGAACAATTGGTCTCAAGAAAGAATCCGAAGGATGAATGAACAGCTGCAAGAATGGGAATCGTACTACGACAGCACGACAACTCCAACGAAGAAACCATCTGACTTACGAGTTTGTTGCTTAGGGGGAGACGACCCCACAAATGATTTAGCTGTTTTCAAACGCGAGGGTGTCCTCTGTACGAACATCTGGGTTCTTGAAAAAAACCGCCAAATATTTCTACAAGCAAAAGCAAATATCGAAAAGTCAGGTCTTTTATATCGTGGTGTGAAGTTAGAGCCACGTAATATATTAACTTTTTTTGAAGACAACAAAACAAAGACTTTTGATATAATTTACTTTGATGCATGTGGCTCACTTCCATCAGCCAACCAAGAAACACTCAAGGTCATTGCGTCCATTTTTGAATTTGACAAACTGACGTCGCCGGGTGTTCTGATAACAAACTTTTCATTTCCTTCAGAGAAACGTGCCTTAGATGGTGAACCCCGAAGAACTAGAACAAATTACATAGGTAGCGAAGGAATATTTGAAGCACAGAGTATTTAACAATGAAACAATTGTCAATCAAATGACAGAGGAACAAATTTATAGTGATTTTGTTACACACCAAGTTATAGATATGGCGTCTTTGCTGATTCTAGCCTCTCGTATGGTTTTGCCGTCAAATTGGGATGATATTTTTATACCCATAAGAGATTTCTTTAAGCAAGTTAAGAAAAATCTGCTTCACACTGGTGATTCTACATCTGAAGTTGCTGGATCTGATCAAGATGCTGGCAAGCACAAGGGAGATTTGATGGATTGTGAGGCTGTTGACCTTATGAACCACTTTTATATCACAAGGATTTGTAATGCCATGGAGATGGGGAAAACGGAGATGGGAAATCCTCTGTATAAAGCATGGTTAAACGAAGTTTTTCCTCGCTTAACTAAACAAGCACACAAGCAAAGTGTTTGTTAACTGCTTGTGACATCGCTGTTGTTTTCTTCTTTTGATTTCTTTTCCAGATTCACTAACGAGAAATGTGAGAAATTTTTAAGACCTGCAAAGAGTCCTGAAGATAAAGTGTTAAACCTTTTCTTCCACCCTTTAAAAAATAGACCAGATCTGATCTATAACGCAGAAACTATCGCAAATAATGGCGTTACTTCCGATTGCCCCCAAATTTGGCCCACAGGAAGTTAATAGGCTTAGCTAAATATGGGCCTAGTTTCCAGCCCCCGGGGAGTTTGAGCTTCACACAACGATCTTTCAAACTCTGGATAAAATGGCCGTGCGCCGTGAGAGGTTTTTGTGACTTCTTTTGCGAAGAATGAAAGCTTGTATCGACGAATTTCAACCAAATACAAGTCAAGCAAATTATTTTGAAGGATTTTGGAGGATAACAAGGAAAACAGAGGGGAAAATCTAGGTTAGAAAACAGTTTGAATCTTGCGTGCCGATATCCGACTTCGCCAAGTCTGGAGCACATGTTGTTGAAATGCAATGAATTCCTTCCCGTTTGGCCTTCGGTTCGCTTTTTGCCGTCAAATCCTTGCTTATCTTGATGAATTATATTAGTGAATTCATGTTTGCTGTTTTTAACTCGATATTTCACCGATAAACTAAAGAAATACAGCGCCTTTCTGAAGTAAACATCGTAGCAGAGAGACGCCAAGATATCACGTTTCGTTTATGCTAATTAGCTCAGACCTCATTTGCATAATCCGATTATGTCAACAAAATAAATTTCTAGAATATTTTTAGTCGCTCTATATTTTCGACCGATATTCAGGCTGTTTTGCTAAGATATTGAAGAAGAAAAAGTTTTTCTACTGTATTAGACCAAATGTACTGCTTGTGTGGCAAAAATTACACTCTTTAAAATTTTTTTAAAAATAATTACCTAGAAATATGCATTTTTTTTTTGTGCAGAATATTATGGGTTTCCTGAGTCCGAAATATTTTTTTTCTGAAAGTTTAATTTTTTCACTTTCCAATGATGTATAGCTTGATATGGAACTGTAAATAACAGCAGAGATATCGGACTGTAGTTCTTCAAGTGATAGCGCTACCTCTTTGTCCGATTATTCGGATCAAGAAAAACTTTTAGACATGCGAAGTATAGGGCAGTCCTTCACGGAAGTTCAACCCCGGCGTTTTAAGCCGCCTGGATGATCGACCGAGGCTGATCAAGTTCGTGCGTCGCCAGAAAACATCGAGCCTACCACTCGCCCGCAGCGATCTCGATAGTGAAGAATGGTGAGTGCCTAGATGGTTTTGAACAATTCTTGTGTACAGTGCGATCCGCAAATCGCTCGATTTCATCAATACTATGAATGCTTCAAATTGTAAAAGGAAAAGCACTAATTAAACACGCATATTTTTTGTATACTGAGCGTCATAATTTTAGATCATTGTTTTGATATGTACAAGTAGTCGAAAGCGTATCTTCCCCTTCTAACGACTACTGGAAATGATAATCTGGGCGAGTTGTCTCGGTGTAGTTTTTTTTAAATTTCTACTTTAATCCTGGTTTTAAAAAAAGCAGTGATTTGTATCGGAAGCAATAACTACGCTCTCGTTATTCGTTTACTGCAACGCAAATAAATTTCCACATCTTTGTCCCTTGATAGCCGCTCATGCTCGACTCGTGGAGTGCTTGCGCTTTAAAATTTGTCTCTTTTGTTGTTATACAGATTGTTATACATAGTAACTGAAAGGCGCTGTAGAGTTGTTTTCCTACAAGTCGTTCACTTACTTTTACCATGTCTTGCTCTGTCAATGAATTTGTTTCAGAAGTTATTACTCTAGCTTCTGTGTATCCTGATGTTTATATTATTAAGAGAATTTAAAGTTGGGATGAGATACACCTCCATACCCATGTGAACTAACTGCTTGCATAAAACGTTTCTGCTCCCCAGTGTATCACTTAAGTTTTTGTCTGGAGCACAACAGCGGTTGTGTTAACTACAATAATATTGCATTTTGATGAGACATAACTGCAGGAACTTCTATACCTAATACACCCAGTATTGAAAACATGTACATATTTGAAACTATTTTGTGGTTATGGGCAGGAGATAGTATGATGAAGCCATAAACGTTAAAGAGTGAATAAGCTCAAAATTGAATAATATTCTCTGTCTTGACTTATTGCAGTTTGATAATTTTCTGGGTGCCGAATGAAAAAGTCAATATTCAACACTTGTTCTGTTGCCCTCCATTAACCGATGTTCAGTATTTATGACTAAAGAAAATAACTACTATTGGATGGGGGGAAAATATCTGCTTCCAAGAGGTGGCTGTTGTAAAATGTAAATATTTGGAGGCAGTTGAAGTTGAAAATATGGAGGAGCCTCCTGGAGGCGCATAGTGGAACACCCAGGATTCCAGGAGTAGTTAATAGAGGATGCCTTACCATTCAAATTCGCCACCGATAATTTCTGTCATTTCCCTGATTAACTTCATATTATTTTCATCAGTACAAAAAATGACAAACTTAATGGGAAATTTTGGCCCGTCATGTACCCACTTTTTATTTCTTGTTTAAACCTGTCATAATTTGGGGCTAAAAATTTGTGAAATATTGAAAAAATAAAAATTCCCATTAAATCTGTCATTTTTGTGGTATTTGAAAAAATATATGAAATAATGGCTCGCCACTGCGTGGCTCGCGGAAATGACAGAAATTATCGGTGGCGAAATTGAATGGTAAATCATCCTCTATTAACTACTATAGAAGAATTCAATCGCGAAAAATATTATTACAAATTATATTTAGTTAAGATTAATTATATAAATAAAAATAAGTTTAATTTATTTATATTGTAGAAACCTTTATCGAAATGGTTTTGGAGATGGGGATGGAGTTGAGGACAGGGAATAACATTAAACAAAATTAAAAAAATATATTTATTTATAAAAAAAGACAAATGACTAATTTTTCTGGATTGGAAGAAAACGATTATGAAAGATTAGGTATTGAATATTATTCTCCTGCAAAAATGATAAAAAAAATTATCAAAGATATATTTGATTATAATCAATCTAAATTCAAAAAACATAACATACTAAACTTAGAAGATTTTGTACAAAAAATAAAAGATGTTAATTTTGAGGGTGATAATATTTACAATCTCAAGACATATACAAAAGTGTTAAATTTGTATTTATTTTACTTTTCTTTATATAAAAAGTATGGTTTTACCAAGGATTATTTTGATAAAGTAAAACCAATTAGTTATACAAGTAAATTACCAAAAATAGAATTAGAAAGTAAAGATAAAAATATAATACTTTTGAGAGAACTTCCTTTTTTTCTTGAAGATTATTTTAAAGAAGAAAAAAAACAAGTAAGCACAGAAGTTATTTATATGTTTTCCTTTTTTTATTTATATTATTTAATTGATTATGAATTTCTTTTGAGTACTAATGAATTTAATTTGGAACAAAAGAAACTTTTTAATAAACCAAGAATTTTTTCTTATATTTTTACTTATGTAATACAAAGAAATCACAAGGATTGTTTAAAAAAATATGTTGTGAATGAAGAAATTATTAAACTTTTAGAAGAAGAATATGATTGTTATAACAAATGTATTTATAAATATTATTTTCCTCCATTTTTTAATTATCTTATTGATAGAGAAACTGTGGAAGAGGTCATGAAAAAAGGTTTTGATAATTTTTCTTATGATAAACATATAGGAACATTTTATGATAACTTAACTGCTAATACTATAAGTTTTATAAGAAAAAACATAGAAACTTCAAAAGTTCCAATTGAAGATTTATGTAAAGAAATAACATCAAAGATTTTAACAGAAAAAATAGTTTATTTACTTGGAGATGGTTATAACTTTTTTGATATCTTATATTTTTCTTATTTAGAATGAAAAATTGAAGTTTAAAAAATAATATTTTCTAATAATAGAATGCAGTTGTCAAGTTACGATCGTCTCACACCAGAAAATATTATTTTCAATGAAGCCAAAGAATTCAAAGTAAAGGATAGCAAAATCAAGTACAAACGAATCCCAATTGAAGTCAAATACCCAAATGGAAAGAAAGGTGCTCTCGTAATTGAAACTCCATTTCTTTTCTCTTTTGGAGTAAATGAAAAGAAAAACCAAGAAAATAAAAAACTTGTTGGCTACAGTATTCCAGTTTGTCTCTGGGGAAAAGATAGTGAACCAAACACAGAGGAAAAAGCATTTTTTGATACCTTGAATAATATCGGGGAAATATGCTGCAAACATCTTGAAACTGAATACGGGTCTGACATGGCATCAAGTCTATCTTCCCCCCTTTATTACAAACAGGTTGAATATACTGATAAAAAAGGAAAGAAGAAAACACGAAAAGATGAGTCAGCTGCTCCAGTTCTTTACGCAAAACTTATTTACTCTGAGAAGTCAAAGAAAATACTTTCTCTATTCAAGACCAAGGCGAAGAAAGATTTGAATCCTTTTAAATATATTGATCAATATTGCAATGTCAAAATGGCATTGATAGTTGAAGGAATATTTTTGAGCAAAACTGTAACATCTATTCAAATAAAAGTTCATGAGTGCTATGTTAAACCATTGAAACCTCGAGAATCTTTACTAACAATAACCGAGGAAGAAGTTGATAGTGAAAGTGATGATGATGTGACTGTTGAGGTTGGTGATATTGAAGATTTAATTATTTCCGACATTGAGGAATAAACTGATTAAGATTTTTAATACAAAATTTGTATTAAAAATTAACCAAATCCTTGAAACTCACCCATGAGTTAAATTTATCAGGATATCCACTCCATTTTACTAATGCCATTTTTTTCTTGTTATCTCTTCTGATAACTTTTTCTATTCTAAAAGTCTGCTGTTTTGCTTTCTGTAATTCTTGTTCGTAAAAAGATCCTTTTATCGATTCCGTCATCAGATCAACAATTGAATACGTAACAGGTTTTGTTGGAATAATTTTATCAATCACAAATATTTCCTCTGTCCAGTTTGGCGTGTAACCTTTATCAAATACCTTTCTTTTGTACTTTGAAATTCTAACATGATCTCCAATCTTAAACTTTGGTTTACCCGGTTTCAAGTAAATAGATTCGCCATACAAATTATTCCAAACTTTTTTCTCATTCTTCTTTTTACTCGCTTCAACAGGAGTCATTTTAATACTAGAATGTCTCGTATTATTGTAATCATTAACTAGTTTATTTATCTTATCCGCGTAAACAGTGTTGTTATTCACAGTAAACATTTTCCACATCTTGTTTTTCATTGTTTTATTCCATCTCTCAACAACACTAGATTTCTCTTCATTTTCAGTGTGATAAAGCCGGATTCCTTTTTTCTTCAGAAAATCTTTGAAGTGTTTGCTGATAAACTCAGAACCTTTATCAGTCCACAACATCTTTGGTTTACGTCCATCTTCAAATATGTCATCAAATGCTTCTTTCACAGTTTCAGTTGTTTTGTCTTTCAGACCTCTTATCCAACCATACTTACTAAACACATCAATAACCATCAGCAAATATTTAATTCCTTTGTTCCACTTAGCAAACTTTTGCATTTCTACCAAATCAGCAGCCCAGATATCATCAATTCCATTTGAGATTACTGATCTCTTTTGAAAGTTTCTTGTGATTGGTTTGTGAAGTTCATCGGCCAGTTGTTGAGACCAATCACTACTCAACGCCGACTCGCGTTTTTTTGAAGCCCAAGTCCAAGTTTTTGTTTTGTGTTAATCATTGTTCTAGCCAAAGTATGTCCCCATTGTCTCTGTTTCCAAGGAATTGCATCTAATGCTTTTATCATTTTTCTATCAGCTTCATTTTTACATTTCACTTGTTCATTGGATGGTCTGTTACCGCAGACAGAGTAATCAACATCGTGTTGCATACTTACAGCATCTGTTCTTCCAGTTGGCTGTTCAAATATTTCCAATATCTCACCTGTCTGAGGATCATATCTCAATTGAGATTCCAGTGGATTACCGGGGCCAGTATACTTATGCCCAGGAAGTGTAAATCCTTTACGTGGTGCGACTTTAAGAATGGCTTTATGAATATCAACTCCACTTCCAAAACTTGTCAGAGGATTATTTTCCCAGAAGTGTTCATCAATAATAATCTGATATTTGGTTCTTAATATCTGAGGCCATGTATCAGGATTAGATGAAATGATATTATTCATATCTGCCAGGGCTTCTGGGTTATTTTCAAAAAATCTTGACTTTTTCATTCTTCTTGAAGGTTTTTCAAACTTAAAAAATAATTCAGGATTAGAACCTTTTTTTATTATTCCCATCTTGGCTTCTTCAGCAGCTGTGGGTCGTCTCCAGAATTTATCAGAAGTCACACCATGATCCGATCCAAAAGCTGATTTCATGATATCTCCGGATTTATATCGATCATAAACTGGTTTCAAAGATGGTATCACTTCTTGCGTTGTTTTCATAGCAATTTCTGGCGCTTTTTTTACAACAGTCATTGGATCAATTCCAGCTCCATCCAAATCGCGTCTGTTGGTTTTATATCTCTTTTTGGGTCTAACCTTGGTTGATAATTGATCCATTGCCGATCCAACAGAATCTTGAATAAAAGGGGTTAATTTATTGATTCCGTAATTTAGAGCTTTTTTTTGAAGTTTTTTATTTCTCATTAATTCACTTGCTCCATATCGACCCATTTCGAGTGTTTTTTTTCCCATCCAAGGAAGAGCATGTTCAACGAATGCATCTGTAGCCGTTCCAACGACAGTGTCAAATAAATCTCCTCCAGATTGCTTGCCCGCCTTCTCAGACGGGCCAATTAGTTTTTTGATTTTACCTCGTCTTTTTTAACATACCTTACTTTTTTATTCCCGCAAACAGCGCATTTACAAAAGAATTGCCATTTTTTATTTACATCTTGTTGGTAACCACTTGGCTCGACGCAAGGAGTTTTCCTTTTATCTGTCAGGCAATATGATTCTTTCATTTAGTATAATGTTTAGATTAAATGTCGGCGAGAGTTGAATTGGTCAAGATTGAACTTAATGAGATATATCATATGCTTAATGATAGTTTTGAATATGTTAATATTGCCGTGTTAAAGAGTGATAATCGTTTCAAGAAAATAATTGAGTTAATTATAGAAATAAAAAGTCAGACTGTTTTATTAAACAGGTTAGTAAAGTAAATTTAAAAATATAATTATTTAGATAAAATGTATGTTATAAATTATTTTCCATTTGATTTTGATTATTATTTTCCATTTGGTTATAAATATTTTCCATTTGGTTTTGGTTATAAATATTTTCCATTTGGTTTTGATTATTTTCCTAGATTATCAAGAAAATCACGTTTTGAATTAAATAAAACGATAGAAAGGGTTTGTGACTATATAAACAGTATACCAGATTTAGACAGTGTATTAAATGATGATGATTAGTATAAATTAAAGATAAAAATGTCAGCGAGGGATAATTTTGTAAAAAGTGAACTTGAAAAGATTTGCGATAAATTAGATGAGTGTTATGACAGGGTTATTATAACAAGATTGGAAAATGATAATCGATTCTTTGAAATATTTGAGTTGATTGCAGAGTTAAGTGAGAAATCAAATAATCTCAAACAAGTTGTAAGGGGAAGTTTAGTATAAACTAAAGATAAATGGAAGCTAAATTTTTTTCAGAAATAGAAAAAAATATGGATGTTGAAACTATCAAAGATTTTGAGAAAGAAGTAAGAACAAAGATAATTGATGAGTTTGAGACTCTTCGGAGTAAAAATGCAGATCTTTCACGAGTGTTAATGGCTGGTGAATGTGAGATGTGGGAAAAAATAAGAAGAGGAGATTATTCTTGGTTAAAAATAAAATCTGATAAAAAGAAGAAACTTTTCAAACTTATTGATATTTACACAAAATTTGATTCTATAGTTGATACTGTAAAAGAATTGGAAAGAAAAGTTGAGAAGGTTAAAAAGTTGAAGGATTCACCAGTGGATTCGGATTAAATATAAATTTATATTTAATCTTGAAAAATATTATTACAAATTATTATTCAAGGAATCTTTTTTATATATAAAAAACTTTTATTTATTTTATATTTTGTAATAATCTTTATCTATCCTCCAAAGTATTCTTTTATAAAATCACTGTTATCATTATCAAAATGAGGATTGTGTATTACATCTAAAGTACTTTTTCCATTCTGTCTCTCAAACAAGTAGTAAAGACACCAATAACCACAGAGAACAGTGTTTCGATTTTGTATTTCATCTATTGAATAAATAATTTGTTTTCCAGAAGACCTGAAATACTTCAAAGCCTCATTCGGCATTATCAGACCAAATGGATCAAAATACTCAACAACTGAATCCAAGTTTCTGTAACAAACCCAATGGGTGCCAGGTCCTTTCATATCATCAAGATTAATTATTCCACATTCTTTTTTTATCTTATTTGGCAAACGGTCTCGACTGTAAATTCCTCTGAAATGTCTCAGGCCAAGTTTTTTCACCCATTCCATCAAGTCAAAGTTTGAAAGGGGTTTAATTACAAAATGTCTCCTATTATGGGAATTGAGTTGAATGGGCTGTTTTTTCCCAGTAACAAACCTTTGCCTTTGGGCTTTTTTTTTGCCTTTTTTTTACCCCCATTCCTATTGGATTTTCCCAACTACCATTAAAGGGAGGTGGATAGTAACCCTCTCCTTGTGTGGGTGGAACATAAACACTTCTCGTATTACTAGATGATCCCCTATCAACCTGTAAACCAGATCCAAACAACTTTGGAAGTAGACTAATTGCCATTGGAATTCCAATTGATGCAAGTGTTCCCAGGAATCCTCCTTCTATTTGTTGTTGAGTTGGTTTGATAACCAATCGTCCTCCTGTCTTGAAAACTTTGTTAATCTGATCTTTTTGTGCTTTGGTAAACTCATTAGCAAAAGGATGTAAAAATGGGAAAAACTTTTTTGGAATTGAAATACCTCGTCCAAACAGTTTTTTTAATCCTATTTCTCCAAGTGCATTTGCAGCTCCAGTAGCAAGTGCAGGAGCAACTTTTGAAACTCCTTTTACTGCAAAAGGAAGAAGTTTAGCACCAATTCTTGCCAGACTTGTGAATAAGTTTCCGCCACGTTTTACTGAATGTGTAATCTGTGTTTTACTTATATTCAAGTCTGATCCTGTTCCATTTGCAAGTGATTTTTTTATCTTTTCAATCTGTCTTTGGGTTAACATTAACTCATCAGGCCCCCTGAGATGAGAATGTTTTAATCGAAGTGTAATTGGTGATTTATTTTGAATTGCTCTTAACAGTTTTGATTTTTGACCATCTGAAAGTTTTACCCCGTATTCGATATAAGTTGTCATTTTATATAATATGTTATATTATTTTTTTTCTCAAGCTCTAAGAAGTAGTTTTCCACTTTGTTGTTCTATTTCTGCTTCTCTTTCATGAAGAACAAGAGCGTAAATATTATAATTTGCAGCAGTCGCTCCAGATAACTCATAATGAAAAGATAGTTTTGTAACTCCATCTTTCAAGTCTAATTTCTGCTTTGTCAAATCAAAATACACAAATGGGAAAATATTCTCAAAATTTTGTCTATTAAGGAGTGTTCCACCTTGAAAATCATTGTTGGCAAAAACATAAGACATCACATCTCTAAAAACTCTTGAGGGATCTGATGAAGGTTTATAAGCAATATCAGGGTATTCATTTCCATTTCCAACTTCAAGATAACATCTATTCAAAGTTCGTGGATTTGTGGAAACGCTGAAAGTATTGTATAAAAATGGATTTGCTGTTTGTGATTCAATATTTGGAGTATTGATAATGAAAACAAATACATGCCGAGGTTTTGAAATTCCGTTTGTAATTCTAAAATTACCAACAGCTTGGTTACCAGCCAGGTTAGATTCAACAACTTCATTGAGATAAGTCCATTTGTAAGGTTTGAGATAATCACTCATATAAATCTTATTTCCTTCTGAATTGAATATTAATCGAGGCACAAACAGTTGAAGACGGGTGATGACTACTCGGCATCGATTTCCACCACTCCTCCAAATAAGATTGTCATCTTTTTCAGTCTCAAAGTTTATTTCGATTTTAGTGTTTGGAAGTAATTTGTCTTCAAGTGCCTCAAAGAATGAATATCTATTGAGAGGAATTTCGCAGTGTACTGTGCTTGAAGTTCCAAGCAGAGCTTTTCGTTTTGCAAATCCTTCATTAAAAGATGCAGGAGTGTTATCTATCATAATACCTTCAGCATATGCTCCGTCAGCAGCGTTTCTTCTATGTTCAATTTTTCTTCTAGTAAATCTATTTTTATTAGCACTTGTGGATGTGTCAAGAAAATAAAATTCATTTGTTGCCACACTATCAGCATATGATTTATTATATTCAAGCAAATTTTTTATATTTACACTATGATTGGCGTAATTACACTGATAAAGTTCTTTTCCATTTGCCAGCACAGATAATCTTGAAATAAAAGAATTAGCTCCATTTACTATTCCCATTTGGTCAGCTTCGTAAGCAGTAATTTGATTCCATCTACCAACAACAAGATCATTATCATTTACATTAGCGCCAATAACAAAATCAGTTCCATCATGTTGCTCAACTTTAAAGTCCAGTGCTATTCTAGCATTATACCAATCAAATGGAGTGACTTCACCTGTATTGTCAGCAATGAATTTAAGATTATTTCTAACTTGAACGGTGTTATTTGCTGGGGCAATATTAAGAGGTTGTTCAAGGTCAAAAACAACATCTTCATATCTTTCAAGATATTTTGGGTTTCTAAAAGACTTCATTTTAATAATTAGATTATATTATTTTTTTCTTCCAGATCCAGACATAATTTGTAGCACTCTATTATTGATTTCTTGCTGTGTCATTTTACGAGACGGTGGTTTTTCTCCAGAAAGCATTTTTACTATTTTGTCACCAGCCTTTTTAGTTGCAGTGAGGGTTGGTTTGGGAGGCGGAGCAAATGTTACCTTTTTTTTGGTTGGTTTTTTACCAAGAAAAGATTTTGCTTTATCCATTATTCCTTCTCCATATATATGTTTTCTTGAAAACTTTCCTGTATCAGGATCATATTTTTTTTTAAACTCTGATTGTCGCATCATTTTATTTATATAATTACACAACATTGCTATCTTCTGTATGGCGAAGCAACAGTGTCATAAACCAATCAATACCGTTCAAGTCAATAGGTTGACTGAGTGAATCATTTACTGTTATATGCATTTCAGAAATAGTATTAGAACTTACAGGGCAGTAAAGTGGTCTAAATGGTTCAAAAGTGAATGGAAAAGACCTTGTCAAATTATCAGTTGGAATAACAGCAATTGTGTTTGTATTTACCCCATTCACAACAGAGTCTTTTATAGCACTTACGTTTATGTTAAGGGAGTCAATTGATTTTGTAATATTTGGAAGTCGTGTTCCATACTCAGTTTTAGTCACCAGTTTCTTTTCAAATCCAATGAGTTCTCCAAAATCTGTTCTTCTCAAATCAAGTTGATAACTTCCCTCAAGTGTTACCAGTACTCGATAGGTAGAGAGAATAAAAGACAGATTTATTGAGTAATTCTTCACACCCTTGGCGTCTGTTGTGTGATGATTCTTTTGTTCCATGTACTGATGAATATAGTCATTCAAATCTGAGTAAGAATACATTCCATCTGAAAAGATGATAGTCTGCCATGTTGTTCCATCATGGGAGTATTTGATTTTATTGTTTCCATAACTACTTCTGATGTTGTACCAAGAGTAAGTCATTGACAACCTGTCCAAGGCGAGAAAATGCCTGAATTGCGGGTCAAGTTTCAAAGGAGGATTAAATTTAACCAAGAAATCATGAGGTTTGTTTACTCCTATTTTTTCTCTTTTAACAGATGAAATATGAATAGCGCTTTCATTCATTTATAATATATCTAGATAACTTTTCTAAGAAGTTTGTTAAGTTGGTTATTAGATATGACCCCGCGATCTCTTAGTTGATGTGCTATTTGAATGTATTCAGGCAGCACACCATTGTTTCCTGCGGCAAGTGACCCAGCAAGTAATTCAAATCTATGAAGTAGTTCTTGGGGAGAGAAGAAAACCCCATAGCCGGATTGATTTTTATATAAGAAAAGAAGGCTTAAATTTTTTGAATATACGCTTAATATATTGTAATTATTTATATATTCTAATGTTTTTTCTTGGGGGTTGTTAGCTAATGGTTTAGCTAAATTATAGCCTTCTTTATTATAACCAATTAATGCAGTATTTTTTATTTTAGTACCAAAAATTTCTAAATCTAAATTAACTTTATTGATTAATGAAGAAATTTCAGAAACATCTTTATCAAAATAATAAGAAGGAAGATAGTTGTAACTGTTACTTTCTAGAATATCTTGCGCTGTTTTATTATTTAGATATCTATCAAAATATCCAACATCAAATTTTGCTGTTGGATATTCATCTTCTTTTTCCAACACTAAAGGATGTTTATTTTCTTTTGGCATTGGAGATTGAGCTTCATCTTCAATGGCTTCTACTCCTGGTAACTCTTTCATATCAGCCAATCGTTCAAACTGACTAAATCCATCAGTAATGGCTTTTTGATTGGCTTTGAGTCCTTCTGTAAGAGCCAACTGATTTCGTAGCATTTCCTGGTTTTGAGTAAAAATATTTTTTTGTTTGGGATCTTCTGGTTTTTCAAATTGAGAAATCAGAGGTTTAAATGTTTCACTAAATCCTTCTCTCATATTCTGTTTTTCCCAAGTAGTCTCTTTTATTTGTTGTCTCACTTGTTTAATAAGATCATCGGCTTCAATCTTATTTTTAGAGTATTTTTTTATTTCTTCAACATCCATTTATATATTTATTATATAAAATGGAGATACCAAATTACGATAGCAAAGATAACAGAGATAAAAAATTCAAACAACTGTTTCCTTTCATGCCATCGGATACATTTCGAATGCTGATTTGTGGAAATAGTGGAAGTGGTAAAACTAATTTGCTTTATCACATGTTAATGAAACCTCTGTTATATTACGATGAGATTTATCTTTACGCTCGAAATTTAGAGCAGGATAAATATAAGAGGCTGATGCAAAAAATGAGAGAATTATCACATAAACTCGGCTATGAAATACTATCTGTGAGTAATGATGAAATAACACCTGTAACAGAAATGGGATACGAAGACAATCAAAAACTTGTTATATTTGATGATTATGTATGTGATAAAAATCAGAGACAAATAGTTGATTATTTTATTCAAGGCCGACATAAGAATTGCTCAGTTATTTATCTGAGTCAATCATTTTACAAAACTCCAAAAGATATTCGATTGAATTGTTCTCACTACTGTTTATACGAATTTCCATCATCCAGAGAAGCAAACAGAATATCATCTGAATTGGGAGTTGATAAAAATGTTTACACGGAGGCAACACGAAAACCATTCTCATTTCTTTATGTCAATAAACCAAAAAAAACCATTTCAAAAAACTTTACTGGGATTGTATAAACAATAAATAAGATGGGAATATTTAACGAACATTCTTCTAATCAATATCAATTTGCAAAAGGAGTTCAAGGAGCTCCAGGAGTAGGTTTTAATCTCACTGCAGATGGAAATTATGACATGGTTGGAAAAAAGTTGACAAATGTTGGAACACCAACATCAGACACTGATTCAGCAACCAAAAAATATGTTGATACCAATTCTGGCGGTGGAAAAACATCACTTTTGACAGTAGATTCAAATATTGATATGAAAAGTCAATTCTTAATTACAAATCTCAAAACACCTTCAAACAATGATGATGCTGCAAATAAAAAATATGTGGACGACTCCAAAGTTGATGGCAGTGTCTTTTTGAAATTGGATGGAACAAGACAAATGAGTGGAAATTTGGATATGAATAACAAAAGAATATTCAATATTCCAAATCCAACTGGTACCAAACAACCAATACCATTGGCTTATGGTGACTTAGCTTATCTTCACGTTGATGGATCAAATATGATGACTAATCATATGAACATGAATAATAAAAAAATAATTAATCTTATTACTCCAACAAATAACTCAGATGCTACTACCAAAAAGTACGTGGATGATAGCGTATCTAACCAAGATTTCAGTTCTTTCTTTAAAAAAGATGGAAGTAGGGTCATGACTTCAGATCTTAATATTGGTGGACATAAAATAATTAATCTTGAAGATCCAACTTCAGATTCGGATGCAGTCACCAAAAAGTATGTTGATGGCCATCTGCACCAAACTCAAGTTCAACCAAGTCATTACAAAGATGAGTTTGCTTTTCTGATGTCAAGTCCATCTCAATGGACAGATGAAATAGATAATAGAACTAGTTTTATTCCAAAAAAGATAACATACTTACCAACTTTTAAAGGAAACTTTCACGAATATAATACAAGAGTTCTTTATACGAATATATTAAAGAATTTTCAAGGTGGTTATAAGTATAAGATGGGACTTAATTTTTACAGATTAGTTGGAGGAGCTGATTATACCCTCTGTTTAGAAATACTTAACACTGATTATTTACTTTGGCATAAAACCCAGATAAGTGTTGACAACAACACGTCACAAGGATTGCAGCTTGGAAATGTTAGTGTAAAAAAACTTCAACTTAGTTTCACCGATTCAAAAAACCAAACACAATTTATGTACTACCATAGAGTCATTATTAATTTCAAGAAGTTGACAACTGGAAGCAGGTTCTTTATTCACATTTTGGTTAATATTCCAAATAATGGAAATGATCTGGCTGTGTATCCATTACAGTTTTCTGGAGTTTACATGATTGCTTACGGTATTATGAGTAAAGTTAGCAATATCGACCCAGATAAAGTTTATGATTATCATAAATCATTTGAAATTTATAGAACACAAGTAAAGTACAATGTTGACATTAACGCAAATAATAAAAGTATATTGAACATTGCTCTCAATAGAAATCTGAATAGTAGTGCTGCAACAGTTGGAATGGTAAAAGAGTTAATTCCTTTTACGGTAAACCATGTTTATAGTCGATACTTTGATCAAATTTATGATTTTACAGATGCAAATAATTACGAATTAAAAAGAGGTGCATCTGGTATTATAATTAGTGGCCTGAATGACTTTCATAGTTTAAATGGTATTACTATACCAAATAAAGACATAAGTAATATCAAAAAGGAAGGATTAAATATTAACAATTACACTATTAGTTTAAATCCCTCTGATAATTTTAGAAATTATACCTTGTGTATGGTTTTTTATCATTGGGATAATAGAGATTTTGCTTTAGTTAAGAAAAATAAACAAAATAACCAACATTTAATGAGTTTAACTTATTCTAAAGCTGCTGGTTATTTAACTTTACTTACCTTTAGTAAAAGACAATTTTTTAGTTTAACAAATGATTTTGATGGAAAAAAAATTGTTTTATGGTTGGCGCATAGTGTTGATTCAATAGTTACAAAAGCTAACTTAAGTAACTACAGCTCAACATTAACTATAGATAGCGCTAATTACGTACCTAATCAAAATTTTGACTTTACAACTGATGATGGAATTATGAATAAAATTATGTTTTCTCCTAATTTTTACGACTTTGACTCCGAAGCATTTAAAAGGATAATGATACAAGAGAAACTAAATGGTAGTTATATACTCTAAATAAATAAATGAAGGACTTGTTTGAATTTAATCACATTGATAACTCACTATCAGAATCAGAGATCAAAACTCTCAAAGATTTCTATAAACATTATCACAAGAAATTCTGGTGTTTTAAGAAATCTTTCAAAAGATATAAAATTCTTGATGAAACACTTACTCTATCCGGAGGAGGATTAGTTGTGATAGGAACTATTGCTGGAGGAATAACACTCAATCCAATAATCCTGGGTGTTATCAATGGTCTTGGAGTGATTGTGAGCTCTGTTTCAAAAATGAAGAATTACAAGAAAAAGATTGAAATGTCTCAAATAGCATTTACTACCTATGAAAAAGTATTGGTTGAACTGCGATCAGCTTTGAGAGGTGATGAATTCAATAAACAAGAGTTTATTGATCGAATGAAATTGATAGATGAAATGATTATAGATCAGTCTCCCTTGGCTGATAGATTTTCAAAAAGATACAATAAAAAATATTTGTAAAAGATTATTACATAATATAAATAAAAGATTTTATTTTTTACTTAAAAATAAAATTGATTAAATATAAATTGTAATAATCTTTTTCAATGATCAAATATTCACATCCATCTTATTCTAATTTCTTTACAACTGATAACGGTGGTGTTTATAATTCAAAAACAGGAAAAGAACTTGGTAATAAACCATCTAAGAATGGATATATTAGAATCTCGATTAGACCTCGAGGAGAAAACCCAATTAGCTTGCTAAAACATGAGTTTATTTGGGAAGCCTTTAATAACGAGGAAACAAATAAATACTTTAAAATAATTCACAAAGACGGAGATAAGCTAAATAACATGCCAGATAACTTAAAAAGAGTTATTAATGAATCCTCTAATCCAGAAGGACAAAACAGAAAAATTGTGGCAACTAATCTGGCAACTGGTGAAAGAAAATTTTTTAACTCAATATATCAGGCTTCTAAATCACTTCAGATTAACGCTGGTTCTATAAAACTAATCTCAGATGGAAAGAGAAAAACAGCGACATCGAAATTAAACAATAACAAATACACTTTTAAATATTCCAATCCGAACGATTTGAATGTTGTAAAAATAATCAAAGATAAAATAAAAAATAATATTGAAAAAGGTTTGTACAAATTATAATTCTTAAAAGTATTTTTATATTATAAAAAGAATTTATTTTAAATAATTTGTAATATTATTTTTCATCTTAGAATCAATATTATTCCAATCCAAATATAGATAAAGATTATTACAAAATATAATTTAAGAAAAGTATTTTTATATTATAAAAAGAATTTATTTTAAATAATTTGTAATATTATTTTTCATCTTTTATCCATTCTAAGATAAAAGATGTTAGAATCTATTGTATCATATGTCAACTTTTACTTTCCTTCTCATAAAACAAAGTTTTACGATGATAACTTTATCAAATCTTGTCTTGTTTACCAATACTTGTATATAAAGTATTTTAATCAAAGATTGGGCTTTAATCAAGTCCTTTACAAACTATCTGACTTTAGACACAGTTGTAGAACAAACTCCCCAATACTTTCCAATCATCTTATTTTCAATCTCGCTTTTCGTGAATTTCGGAAACATTTCAATCTCGGACGAGGCTGTGTTTACACTTTCAATTCACCATTCAAATCTGAATTAATTGGGTATTTAACAGGTATCATTTACTGGATTTTTCACAAAGGTGTAAATTGAGTGATTTATAACCTTGCCACCACTTTTCATAATTCGCCAGAGTTTGGTCTCCAATATTAAAATAAATTAGTTTATACTTTTCATTACCAATTTCTTCTAACATTTTTTTTATTAAAAACACGATATTAATAGTTCTTTTTCGACTAAATTGTTTATTTAATTTTTCCAAGACGCCATTATTTATTTCTAACAATTTTGAATACAAATCATACTTTTCATCTTCAGTAAGTTTTAATCTTTTGGAGACTTGTTTGACTTTCTTCTCGTAATGGTACTTGCGCTGATAAATGCTTTTCTTTCTAAAAAGTAATCTATCTCTATCTTTTTTATCAAAAGATTCAAAATAACGCCCGTTTTGACTGCCGCAATTTATACAAAATACAAATCCAGAAACCAAATCAAATTCAGTTTCTTGACATTTACAGCAAGAGATCTTTCGATCAGTTTTCTCTGGAGGTTTAGTGTAACTACGAAGAATATCCAAATATTTTTTTATTTCAGCTTCAGAATAAGTCATTTTATTTATAATTTAAATAAATAAATTTATAAATAAAAGAATTGATATCGCATTCCATCTTTCTTTGATTTGGTGATTTTAGTTTTTTTCTGGCAATTCTTAGAAACTGTTGATTTATGAATTTGATAAAATTCAGCTGCTTTATTGAAACTATTAAAAATCTTTTCTTCTTTAGTTTCAATATTTAAAGAAATCACTTTTTTACAATTTGACTTTTGTTGATTTTCTTTTGGAGAAAGTAGCTGTAAGTTGTTGATTGAATTATTTTTTTTATTGTTGTCGCAATGATCAACCTGCTTATTAACTGAAATATTTCCTTTGAAACATTCAAAAACATAACGTGAAACTCTATAATATTTATGAAAATTATTTTCAAATAAATGAAAATAAAAATAACCGTTACTACTTAATCCTAATTTCAAAATTCTCTTTTCTTTTTGTTTTAAACTAAGTATTTGACCGCAACGACTAGCTAAATAATATTTGTATTTTGGATGCCAATAAAATTTAATATTTTTAAACTCAATAAAATCTCGATCTTCTTCCATGATTTTATATTTTTAATATAAAATCTTTAAATCCATTTTATCTTAGTGCCAGAGTTTTCACTTTGTCTTTGCATAAAATCCTTTTATCATCCTCCCCGCTCAAAGCTAATTTATTGACTTCTTTTGAATAAATTTCGTGATTTTCGCTTCGAATAATATTCATACTTCTCATTTTTTTTTTACCTGTTTTCAAACAATCAACGTAATCTTCAAACTCAATCTGTTTTTTCACAACATTTTTTTTTTATCCCTTTGCATTTTTTATTTGTATTAGATTCCTCGATTTTAAAAGAATAAAGTTTGGGTCTAAGACCTACAAATTTAGTAATCTGCCGACCAGCCACTTCATCCTTGAACTTCCCAATTACTTTTTTATTAACACCTGTCAGTATTCCTGACTTGTGATCCTGTGGATATTCAGAAGTATCAAACTTATCTCTAATATCTGATGAAATATCATCATAAAAATCTTCAGTATTTAATTCATACATGAGGGAATCTGTATCCGTAAACAGCAACTTAGCTTTTTTGTAAGAATATTTCTTTTGGATATAATTGTAATGAAAATCGAACATCAACAACTTTGACAAATCCAGGATAGCTTGACCAACATACACAGGTTTGTTAAAATATACTTCAGTCTTTTTCAGGTGAATCGCAACTAAATTTCGATCAAATATTGTTGCTCTTTCGAAATTAGGCCGACTTGTTAATTTCAAAGCTTTTGCGCGATTATCAACCAGAAACACATTTTGTCTTTTCCGAATGTTTTCTATCGTCTTTCCAAACACAGAATTATTCATCAACTTGAAAAAGTTCTTCTCAAAGCTGTTTGCCGCTGTTTTACGAAGTTCTGTATTTTTTCTGATGTAAGGCTCCATCCAAGAACTCTGATTAAAAGATATTCCTCGGTGTACAGCTGTAATTCTCAAACCCAGTTCAAGACATTCCCTCAAATTTCGATAATGAATGACATAGTTTCTACGTATTTTGAAATGTGAAATAAGTTTTTCCACGCCATTTACCTTTATTTTCTCCGGCGCAAGAGGGTAATCGTTATGCGACTTCCACAATTCCTTCGGATATTCTAAATCAACCTCGAATATATAACCTCTCTTTCCCATGTTTGTCATACTGCTATTTGTTTTCTCAAGAATTTCCATCACCTTTTCTTTTGTGAGATTTGTCATCCATTTAAACCCTCCCATCGGAAGTGATTGAGACATCGCCCAGCCATATAGATTATTAGCATCCAAATATTGAATGAATTTAGAAGGCTTGTTTGGATTGTAATTTTTCATGTATTTGTTATTCGCTTCTGAATATCGTTTTGCTATATGCGTCATTCCACCTCTGATTCCTCTCTCAAACATCATCAACATATCGTAATCATGAAGCAATTCAAGTTGTTGGCCTGTCTCTTTGAGGCAGGCATCCCAAGCCAGACCGGGTGATGTATAATAATGCGCTGGATCCAGTTTGTAATGTTTCAGGCATGTTTTACGAAAGTTTTCAAATACATCAGCTAACAAAAGAACATCTGATTTAAGATAGAGATCGTGGTAATCTCTGATTGTTTGACAACCAAAAGTATTCCAAACATTTTGAGCGTGTTGGTAATCTTCATCTGAAATGTCTTCGTCATTCAGTTTTGAATAGAATTTCTCTTTGGTTGGAAGTTGTGTTTCAGTTAGTTTTTCTATTGAGGAAACATAGTCATAGGGATAAACACCTTTTCGAGTAAGAAGTTCAACATTATCTTTCATTATTTCTTTTGTACTATAAAAATCATCCGGTTGCAGATTTCCAACAAGATTCGCAAGACTGGTCTGGAGAAACTTGAACGAATCAATGAATCTTATCTCAAAATTCAAAGTTACCATCTCTTTGGTTTTCCGTGATCTGTACTCGTCAACTTTGATCTTTTTGGAAAATGAGATATACTTCTCCTCGGTTGATGGAATACAGTTTAACTCACCTTCGACACCAGAAAGTTGCTTTATGAACAAATGCGCATCGTAACCTTGAAGATTGTGAAATATTACAGGCAATATCAATGGTTTTCGGCACTGAAGATTACAGCTGTTATGAGCAGCTCCTCGATATTGACCGGTAAAATGGCAATGATCACGAACTCTATCTCCATCTAAAACACCTGAACAAATATGACAGATCTTAGCTTCTTTGAAAGATTTTTGTTCTTCTTCTGTTAATCTTAGAGGTTGTGGATGTCGATAAAAATCATCGTAAAGATTTTGAGTTATTTTTGCAAGTTTTGAAACAAATATTTCAGCAACATTATCGCTTTCTTTTTGTTTTGTAAAAGTGATTGGTTTAAAAATGTTTGAAACTATTCCTTTTACGTAAAAACAAAATCCTGACGGTTCATGTTTCTGGTAACCAAGTGTATATGAACCCGCTGGGCTGGGTTTGCAAGTATTAATAGATTTAGTAAAACATTCAAAATCAGCATAAACTACAAAAGGTATTGGAAGTTTTTTAAAATAATTTTTAAAACCAAGATTACTATTTTTTGGAGGCATTTTTACAACAACTGATTCGTTGGACGAACAATATTCAATGTGACGCTTAAATAGTTCTTCCTTTGAAAAATGGGTAAAGCATCTTTTACAAATGTGTATTTTCCCATTCGTTCTAGAAGTTATTTGAGAACGAAATAATCTTGAAAAACTTTTGATAAGAGAATAATGGTATTTGCCGTCTTTTTCAAAAAGGAACAGATCGATTGTTTTCTGAGGATCTCTCTGCGCCATTCGAAGTGGGTAAAACTTGTTATTCTCGTTGACTGAAAACACGTTTATTCCTGGGAGATCTGGATTGAGTTTTTCGAATTTTGAAATGTCTTATACTCCGACAGGAAAAGCAATTCCTTTTGTATTCAAACTATTTTCTTTTTGCTTCAAATCTGTCAATCGGAAATCATTTTTGCCTCTTGGATGAAGGTATCTCAATACACACCATAAAAAAACATTTCTCATCTTTGTTTCGAATGCTTACTATCGCTTTCTTTCGCATTATCCAATCTGGAAGGGGAATATAAGATGAACCCCTCATTGGATTGTAATCGGCAGTATGAATCTCAAGATGAACTATTTCCTTGAAATACCAACCACTTCCATTCTTCTGATAAATTGCAATCTTTTCAATTATGGAGCGAATAACTTTAGTCAGTATTTCTTTTACATCAGTTGATTCAAGATTGATATGTGTTTCAGAATTAAAATAAGCTTTATCTTGAATGGAAAGACTTAACTTTCCATCGCTTGACTTTCCCATTTGTTCCATCATGCAAACTAATACAAATCTGACTTTAATATTTCGATGGTTCCTGAGAAACTCTTTTAAATAAGCAGCCTTGGATTTGAAAAACTCGAATGGTGTAATATCAGTTTTACCTTTTACTACGTATTTATTAGCAAATCCTTCCAAAGATGATTTCTCTTTTTCTATTCCTTGTTCGTATTCCTTGAGAGCTGTCTCAAGTGCTTTGCGCAGATAAGAAGGTGTATCAGGCGGAATTGTTTTATTCTTGATGCAATCCTGGAAATACTCTTCAAATGATTTGAATTTGGCTTTCGGTTTGGTTTTGACTTTGAATTTAATTTTGTCTCTTACTTTTTGTAGTTTATTTATATCATCAATCAACTTTTTCTTATAATCAGCTTTGATTTCTTTTTTTATATCTTTTTTTATTTTTTTTAGCTCTGAAATAGAAAGATTAGTTAGATCAGCGGCCATCTTTATTTATTGGTTTTTTTATTTTTAAATTTCAATTCTATTTTTCTGTTTCACAGTCTTATATCAAAAATGATAAAAGACTTAAAACTCGCCCGGACGAATACCAGCATCCCATAACTTAAACGCAATAGAATTAAATCTTTCTTTGATATACTTTGGAGTTTTATTTGATATCTCATCATCTTCTTTAATATCACATGCTTCATTCAAAAAATCTACTACTCCAAAAAACTCTTGATTAAAAGCTGAATCATCTGTTTCTACAATAGTGACTTGGTCATATTCTTCATTAAATCTATCAATATATTCTTCAACCTTATCAAGAATAGCATTAAATTCTTCAACATCATCTCTCGCTGAAGAATAAAGTAATTCTAGTTTTCTATTAATTTTCTTAACAGTTAAATAAATTTGTTTTGAAGGAAATATTAAATTATTAAATCGATATCCTTTTTGCGTTGCTAACTTGAAACCCATTTTTATTACTATTTTTAAAATCTTTAAGCCAGATATTTCAATTTTATTTTTCTGGCTCACTTTCCCGACCAAAGCAGATTAACACTCCAAAAATTAGCCGATTCAGGATTGTCATAAGTCAACTCACCTTTCTTATTCTTTATCTTCATCGCCCGAGAAAGATATTTTTCTTTTCGCTCGTTATCTTTGTGAATTAAAAAGTCTGGATATTGCGACGAGCCAAAATGCAAATTCTTTCCACTTGGCGACTTGACAACGTACTTGTTATTTTTCCGCTTTGAATAATCAAGAGATTCAGCGCCTAGTTTTTTAGCCTTTTTGATTAATTTCTGAAAATCCTTTCCTTTCACAACATATTTATCATCATCAGATGATTCCTCTTCCTCAGGAACATAATCAGGATCTTCATCATGTTTATAGCCATCATCTACCAAGAAATCTTTGTCCTCAGGGCTTAGATATTCCATTTTAGTATTTGTTTAGATTATTTTGAAGGGAAATCCCCCACAACTTATCTAATAATCAAAAATGAGACAAGTCTAGACATGTCTGGTAAACAGAATATGTGTCATAACTATTTAGCTATTGTTTGGTGACATGAGACAGTCATACGTTTTTTCATCCAATCAAAAGCTTCAGATTTTCTCTTCAGAATTGTGAAATTTTTTCAATAAAAAACATTTCATTTGTGAAATTTTTTTGTGAAAAGTAATTAATTTGTGAAGTTTGTAGGGATAAGAGAATTTTGTGAAATAGATTTTGATATTTGATAAAGATTTCTACAATATAAATATTTCTAACTTATTTTTATATTTATAATTAATCTTTTCTAAATATATTTTGTATTAATATTTTTCGCGATTGAATTCTTCTATAGTAGTTAATAGAGGATGATTTACCATTCAATTTCGCCACCGATAATTTCTGTCATTTCTGCGAGCCACGCAGTGGCGAGCCATTATTTCATATATTTTTTCAAATACCACAAAAATGACAGATTTAATGGGAATTTTTATTTTTTCAATATTTCACAAATTTTTAGCCCCAAATTATGACAGGTTTAAACAAGAAATAAAAAGTGGGTACATGACGGGCCAAAATTTCCCATTAAGTTTGTCATTTTTTGTACTGATGAAAATAATATGAAGTTAATCAGGGAAATGACAGAAATTATCGGTGGCGAATTTGAATGGTAAGGCATCCTCTATTAACTACTTCCAGGCAGTTTGTCTGAATTACTGGGTGTTACGAGCTGCATGGCAATACAAACAGCAGTATGGTGCCTTGGCATATAAAGAATCAGACCATTAAAAAAAGCAGACACATTGGGTTAGTGCGAGATTTGAATTAAGATTTGAAAGCTTAAAAAGCAATTCAGTTTTAGTTCTTTTTGTCCACAAGTTGATGATTGGAAGTTCTAAAAATAAGAGAGAAAATTATCCGAGGAAATGCGTTTGAACATAAGAAAAAGAAACCAGGGTTAAATTTAACTCCGGGTTAAGCGCTAACCAGCCTTTGAACAACTGGGTCCAGATTAACAAATATACCATGTATTTCAAATAACCCTACTGTATATAAAATATGATGCAATTTTCTCACTCACCACTGGAAGACTGGGCTAGAGCAACTTTGTTGTCATTAAAATGTTTGCTACCCAACAAACAATGTCAACAATAATTGGTGGAACTAAAAAAATCTATAAGACTACATGGTCTTTTAAAGTCCAATGGTGTCAGTGTGTGGGAAATACATAATTCTTCTCGACTATTTGCTCACAGCTTCTGAATAATAATGGCGGATTAGTGTTTGACCAATAACATGTCACCCTTTTTTTTCCAACAGGTGTGACTGTTAACTGGGAAATAATGTACAAGTTGAAACTTTATATCTTAATAATAAAATGATATTTATTGTTCATTGCTGTATATCTTTAGGTTATAATGGGAAATCCTCATTTTTAAATTAGAATTCACAAATGGATTGTTTCCATCTTGCATATTTTAATTGATAAGGCAATAATGATAAAGAAAACCGGTCACATTTTAAGTGGACCATACAGTGCATGGTCATCTAAGTCACTAATTGCAGTAGTGACCTAGCTTAGCGTAAACTACAAAGAATCAAAACATTGCAGGGTATTGTAGTCCTTCTTTAGTTGATAAGGGTGGAAAAATTTTATCTGCTAACGAAAGAACCCATTGCCTCATCTCTGTTGGGCCTCTCTATGGATGCAGCAAGTAGTGCAGGGGTATTCAGTCGCAGGTTCAACATATAGTTTTTTAAAGCCCTTGAATTTTCTTAATAGTCAGCAAAGACTTTCGGTTATGGTGCTTGAGCCATAAACTTCAATAATAAGGTTCATACTGCAGGAGTGAACCTTGCCTAGTTCTTTCTCCTTTTTCAATCCCGTTGTGGATCGCATTTTTCTCCTTGGAATTTTCCATAAGTACCGCGTCGGGGATTTAAAAACGGGTTAATAATTTCTTTTTTCCTTTCATGTGACAAGTCCCAAAGGGAAGTATTGCAAAAGAAGCGTGACACGCGTGCTATCAAGGCAGTTTTATAGTGTTCGCGGGTAGGACGGGTACAAAGTACCACTACAGATAATGAAGCAATCCTATTTTAATCAACATTTTTTGAACTGTTTTCATTTCTTTCTCTCCTTAAAAGGCACATTACATGTAATTTTATCGTGTGTGCAGGTTTCTCAATGGAATGACGCTACAATCTCGAGAGCACATCTCGAATAACTACATTCAAAATGATGATCATAAAATCGCAATTTTCGGCGAGAAGTGAGTTTTATTTCGCGTGTTTAGACGCAAAGGTAAATGGATGGAACCTGCAGATTTCAGACAAGAGAACAACACACTTAAGTG
This sequence comes from Porites divaricata, assembly GCA_038088405.1. NCBI lineage: Eukaryota > Metazoa > Cnidaria > Anthozoa > Scleractinia > Poritidae > Porites > Porites divaricata. The sequence goes on along the minus strand of JBBMOI010000010.1, from coordinate 282,736 downwards.
AAAACACAAAAGGCGGTATAGAATCAGGCCGGTACGGCGGTCTGTGACAGAGTTCTCTTGAAAGATGCGAGTATTTCCCGGGAGTAAATTAAGTGGTTTTCGAGGAATGAAGGACATCAACACCCATCAGGTAACATTAATGGTTGTATCAGAATTTTAAATCTGCTTTAGGAAAGATGTTCTTTGTATTATACGTAGCAGATTAGGAGCTTAGCTGTTTACAATTATTGACCTCGGGTCGATAAATGTCCCACCCGACTTCAAAAATACCCTAACAAAAAAAATACAGAAAAAATCCAAGTCGCCCGCATCTGATGCCCGTGTAAATTCAAAAATTGGAAACATTATTGAAATACTTTTCCTGAACGTTAATATGACAGTAGAGGCTCTATTTCTCCTTTATCTGCAAGAGAAATTTGGTGGGTTTTTCTCTTATAATCTTCACTTGGCAATCCGTGTTCCACACGTGTGACGTAAAATCATGTGACTAATGTAAAATCCGAATGTTTTCAAAATGGCGGCAAAAATCGAGTTTTCGAAAAATTATTAAAACATAAGTTTCGCAGATATATCGGAAATTTCACCAAAGAGAGATACTACATGCCATTAGGAAACCACAGAGAACTTAAAAAACAGGGCTAATTTTCCCGAGAGTTGCCCTTTAAAAACCTTAAAGCTGCTAACGAAAAAGTGGACCCGGTAAATTGCGAGAAGGCTATGGAATATCTGCAGATTTAACGAGAGAAATTGTCCAGTGAAGAAAAGACCAACTGAAGGCAAGAGACTCTCTTATGTTCTTATGTTTGATGTTTTCTTTCTTGTAATTTGTATTTGTATTTGATCACATTTGCGGAAAATATCTGGAGATTTGTAGAGAAATCCCCGCGTTTCGACTGTCATATCCAATGTGTTTGCGAGTATACACAATTGCTATATTTGAAGAAGTATTTCTAAAAATTTTGTTTGATTTAACGTAGTTTTTCTGTCCTTTCGCAAACAAGACTGCTTGTTTGATTTGGATCTGTCATGCGTGCGCTTGCTGGATCTCAAGAAAACAGCTTTTAAGATATCGAAAGAAACGAATACCCTTTCAAATCGCTTAAAACCGAAGTTGCTTCCTGTTTAGGTTCGATAGAGGCATCATAACCGTGAAAATTTAAATCCCCTTAAATTTGGGGATAAAATTTAGCCCGCGTCGATAATAAAAATGTTTTTTCAATCCTCTTTGCATGAAGTGATTTGCTTCCGGTCGACTTTATAATTTTTGTTTTGTGGGATCGAGATTGTGATTGTCGTTGTCCCAACAATTTTTGAATTACCAGTGTAAAATAAACCTTGCTGCCGGCGATTTCTCATCTAAGCTTCGGCGATAACACATTATTGTAATTATGCAACAGAAAGCGCGCCAACATTGTCGCGCGCTAATTATTCGCCACATCCGAAATGTAAAATGGCGGGCGCGAAGAGCGGTCTGCATGAAGTTAGATGGAAACAAATTGGTTTTAAAGACAAAGACTTTTAATACGACATCATATCTTTCATTATGGAGTATAAAATTGTATTTATTCTTTTTTAGAAGTGAAAGTACTCGTGGCCGCATCCTGATTTACAAAAAAAGTATATAAATCTTTTTTTGCAGACAACACCTCGAGAGTTGGGGGAATTTTTCTCAATGTTTAGTTCAGTATTAGAGGCAAAAATAATTTCAAATGAACAGCAAATCTCAAAGGGGTAAGTAAGAGAAGATATCATATAATACCATATCATATAATTTTAAACTTACCTAGTACTTTAGACAGACAAACATTCTCACTCGAAGAATTAGAACAAAATGGCACAGAAAAAAAGAAATTAAGGTGGAATCCACCAGAAAATTATTTTTTTTTGCATTTATCAAGGCAGTCCTCTGTAATAACGCCAAAGTAAATTTTTCTTGGGAGTCCGAGGAGATGAACGTCAAATTTCACAAGAATTGTGAAAACACAAGTATAATTATGTAAGATGTGTAAGATTTAATTTTTATTTTTAGTCATGCAGTGGACGTCAAAGAAATGTACCAAAAAGCGTGATGCACTCATGGTCTACGCCCACCTGATATTGGGTTTCGCGCGACCAGCCAGCAACACAAAAGCAAGTCCAATCACGACAAGTTTGCAAAATACAGAGAGATAGTTGTGGGCGACAGTGGTCTCGCACGTGCCTACCTATCGGGACAGAAGTGGCAAGCTGGTACTGTCGCACAGCAAACATCACTTGCTTCCTTTCAAGTCCACCTTATCTGCTTGTTTCAAGATTATAACTGATGTACTAGAATTCAACGCAGACACCTCATTTTGAACCAGCTCTTTGCCCTGGACTTTCATTTAAAGGGAAATAAGGAAGTTTGAGAGGTTGAATTTTCGAATTACCCTCAGTTTGAAGTGGATAATAAAAAAGGACAAGCGAAAAGAGGTCAACATTTTTACCACATGTAAAGTTTAGCTTTGTAACTCAAGGGAGTGAGAGATTCGTGTTTTCAAAGAAATTGGGGGCTTTGAAGAGATACAGAGGGCACATGGAAGGTTTGAAAGGCCTGGGAAAGATATTGAAATCACCGCAAAAACATTATGGACACGCAGAAGAGCCATCACAAGATGAACAATCTTATGATTGTGAGGACTTAAAATCCAAGCAATGTCAAAATATAAATCATGCAACAAGAATCGTAGAATCGTAGCCAACAGTCACCAGCGCCGTACAAACCACATATTGACGAGATCAAGCAAAACGAACTACGAGAGAACGACTGGAGAACTGACAATTTGACTGACAATAGACAACTGTTTAACTGTGACAATAGACGGATCGAAACGCACCAATTACTGATTGCGAGTCTTCATAGCCAATAACATCACGGCTTAACTGACAGACGACCAATAACATCGTGACGTAATTGACCAATCATATCAATAACCAGAGTATTACCATCAACTGACGTGATACAACTCACTTTGACTCTGAAGATGACTACCGCACAGGTTGTCGAAACGTTAGTCACTGTCACCAACAGAAGTCCTATTCAGGACTACGTTCACCCAGACGATCAAACTCAGCCTACTTTTGAAATCAATCCTGGGTTCAAACCTTTCACACAAGCTCATTGTCAAATATACAAAATATAATATGTTTATTCACTATGATGTTTTCTTCTTTTAAAGTAAATAATTATATAGATATATATAATTCTAAATTGATCTTACTGTATTATCTTTGTCACTTAATTTCTCCTTTTTAAAATAATATATCCTCTTTAATTAATCTATGTAGTTTTCATTTAATATATTGGTGTTTTCTTCTTTTAAATTAAATAATAATATAGATATATATTTAAGAATTTTTTCATGCTTAGCGTGCGTATATCGAGTTATTGATGCACGCGGGAAGTTTGGAGAGCACGAAAGATGCGTAAGAGTTGCACGAGGCGATAGCCGAGTGCAACTCTAGCTTCTTGAGTGCTCTCCAAACTTCCCAAGTGCATCAATAACTCGATATACGCACAGCTAAAAGCATGAGCAAATTCTTTTATAACATAGTTGACAAAAATGCTTGCTTTTTGATTTAACTGCAAAATTCTCGTGACGCGCGCCACAGAAAAACAAACGCTTCTACTGGCTGGTTACAAACACGCCACAATCGCCTAGTTTGAAAGAAAATTCTTTCTGTAAAACTGAGAACGAAAATGTGCTTATTTATTCGTTAACGATTAATTGAAACTAAGTAGAAACAAAGACAAAAGTGTCTTAAAGTCCACCTAAAGTTAAAATACTCGCATGTTCGTAACACGTCGTGGAGCATGGTTTGGATCCGGCGCTGAGAGGATGTTTATGTTTTGCTCGGCGAAATCCAGAAAACTCGTATTTTTGGCGAAGACGACTGTCATTCTACTTTACATTCATTTACGACAATGGCCGGTCATTACGGCTACTTGAGAAGACCTGCCAGCAGTTGTTTTTATAAGCAAAAAAATTTCTCTGTCTTCTTGTGTAATTTGTCTTGTTATTGCAACAGAAATTTTCCTGATTTAGTCGGATTGTTCGGCGATAACAAAAGTGCATAACAAATTTGAAAACAACAGTAAAAACGTAAATTTTACCTTTAATTGTTGTTAATGACCAATTGCTGTCTTTTCTGTTCCCAGTGAATGTCTCTCGGCCAAAATTTGCTGCAGATGGTCTTCCGACAAATTTGCGAAACGCACAACTTGCGAGTTTTTTTGAATTCGGCTTTATTTTTGCAGCCGCTCTTGGATCAGGACGTAAAAGGTCAATGCCGATAGAAAAATTGGGCAGCTCGTCGCTGGTTTCTTCCATGTCTTAAGGCGAAGGAAAACTGCACTGCAGCTTAACAGGACAGAAACTCTGCAGCCATGTGAAAAAATTGCTTACGTCATCTTATTTACGCACGGGCGTGCATAAATAAAGATTTTGTTCATAGCGGCTCAATAGGACTTATATAGGGCAAGCACGCGCGCTATGTTATAAAAGTATATTATATGATCTTATTAACTTTCTCACTTAACTAATTTTCCTTTTTAAAATGATATATCCTCTTGAATTAATCTAGTATGTACTTTTTTTAAGAACTATTTTTCTGTCTCTATTTTATGCTTTTAATATTATAATTATATTTTTCTCAAGTAACAATTACACTACATTAATTAATAGAATAATCTTTTTAAAAAGCAAATCCAGATGCCAACAACACTGATAACAATTACCAGGAAACGACTGGGTCGAGGCCTAAATCTTCTCCGCAATTTCCGTTCTTGAATAACCAAATATCAACTTAATATTGGCCAAAACATCTTTATGTCCGGCAAAAAGAAAAACCGCAAAGGCGGATCAAGCGTTTTGAGTGTTACTATTAGACGGTGAGCAACGCTCTCCGGAGGAGAAAATGGCCAAGGAAGTGTCTGCGAGTGAGAGTAGTTTACTACTCGATTCCTCGTCTGACGAAACTTAAGATGCCTTAAGAATGACGGAAAACCTTGAGTCAAAAATAGATTGCATTCTCGCCAGGATAGCGGAAATGGACAAAAAACTAGAAAAAAAATTCTTCCTCTGTCTCCAGCCTAGAGAAGAAATTTGACAAATTTGATAAGCTGGACGCTCGAGTCAAACTTGAAACAAGCCAGTCTGAAGCAAGAGGGACAGTGAATTCGAAGGAGATGGAGGATGGCCTGAATGAGCGTAACAAGTAAGTTAATAAACTTAAAGCTGCTAACGAAAAAGTGGACCCGGTAAATTGCGAGAAGGCTATAGAATATCTGCAGATTTAACGAGAGAAATTGCCCAGTGAAGAAAAGACCAACTGAAGGCAAGAGACTCTCATGTTCTTATGTTTAATGTTTTCTTTTTTGTAATTTGTATTTGTATTTGATCGCATTTGCTGAAAATATCTGGAGATTTGTAGAGAAATCCCCGCGTTTCGACTGTCATATCCAATGTGTTTGCGAGTATACACAATTGCTATATTTGAAGAAGTATTTCTAAAAATTTTGTTTGATTTAACGTAGGTTTTCTGTCCTTTCGCAAACAAGACTGCTTGTTTGATTTGGATCTGTCATGCGTGCGCTTGCTGGATCTCAAGAAAACAGCTTTTAAGATATCGAAAGAAACGAATACCCTTTCAAATCGCTTAAAACCGAAGTTGCTTCCTGTTTAGGTTCGATAGAGGCATCATAACCGTGAAAATTTAAATCCCCTTAAATTTGGGGATAAAATTTAGCCCGCGTCGATAATAAAAATGTTTTTTCAATCCTCTTGCATGAAGTGATTTGCTTCCGGTTGGTCGTCTTTATAATTTTTGTTTTGTGGGATCGAGATTGTGATTGTCGTTATCCCAACAATTTTTGAATTACCAGTGTAAAATAAACCTTGCTGCCGGCGATTTCTCATCTAAGCTTCGGCGACAACACATTATTGTAATTATGCAACAGAAAGCGCGCCAACATTGTCGCGCGCTAATTATTCGCCACATCCGAAATGTAAAATGGCGGGCGCGAAGAGCGGTCTGCATGGAGTTAGGTGGAAACAAATTGGTTTTAAAGAGACAAAGACTTTTAATACAACATCATATCTTTCATTATGGAGTATAAAATTGTATTTATTCTTTTTTAGAAGTGAAAGTACTCGTGGCCGCATCCTGATTTACAAAAAAAGCATATAAATTTTTTTTTTGCAGACAACGTCTCGAGAGTTGGGGGAATTTTTTTCAATTTTCAGTCAAGTATTGGAGGCAAAGGTCATCTTAGATGAAGAGCAAATCTTAAAGGGGTAAGTAAGAGAGATATCTTACAATATCATATCATATATAATTTTAAACTTACCTAGTACTTTAGACAGAAAAACATTCTCACTCGAAGAATTAAAACAAAATGGCACAGAAAAAAAGAAATTAAGATGGAATCCACCAGAAAATTATTTTTTTGCATTTATCAAGGCAGTCCTCTGTAATAACGCCAAAGTAAATTTTACTTGGGAGTCCGAGGAGATGAACGTCAAATTTCACAAGAATTGTGAAAACACAAGTATAATTATGTAAGATGTGTAAGATTTAATTTTAATTTTTAGTCATGCAGTGGACGTCAAAGAAATGTACCCAAAAGCGTGATGCACTCATGGTCTACGCCCACCTGATATTGGGTTTCGCTCGACCAGCCAGCAACACAAAATGAAGTCCAATCACGACGAGTTTGCAAAATACAGAGAGATAGCTGTGGGTGACAGTGGTCTCGCACGTGCCCACCTATCGGGACAGAAGTGGCAAGCTGGTACTGTCGCACAGCAAACATCACTTGCTTCCTTTCAAGTCCACCTTATCTGCTTGTTTCAAGATTATAACTGATGTACTAGAATTCAACGCAGACACCTCATTTTGAATCAGCTCTTTGCCCTGGACTTTCATTTAAAGGGAAATAAGGAAGTTTGAGAGGTTGAATTTTCGAATTACCCTCAGTTTGAAGTGGATAATAAAAAAAGACAAGCGAAAAGAGGCCAACATTTTTACCACATGTAAAGTTTAGCTTTGTAACTCAAGGGAGTGAGAGATTCGTGTTTACAAAGAAATTGGGGGTTTGAAAGGCCTTGGGAAAGATATTGAAATCACCGCAAAAACATTATGGACACGCAAAAGAGCCATCACAAGATGAACAATCTTATGGTTGTGAGGACTTAAAATCCAAGCAATGTCAAAATATAAATCATGCAACAAGAATCGTAGAGTCGTAGCCAACAGTCACCAGCGCCGTACAAACCACATATTGACGAGATCAAGCAAAACGAACTACGAGAGAACGACTGGAGAACTGACAATTTGACTAACAATAGACAACTGTTTAACTGTGACAATAGACTGATCGAAACGCACCAATTACTGATTGCGAGTCTTCATAGCCAATAACAATAACATCGTGACGTAATTGACCAATCATATCAATAACCAGAGTACAATACCATCAACTGACGTGATACAACTCACTTTGACTCTGAAGATGACTACCGCACAGGTTGTCGAAACGTTAGTCACTGTCATCAACAAAAGTCCTATTCAGGACTACGTTCACCCAGACGATCACACTCAACCTACTTTTGAAATCAATCCTGGGTTCTGATCTAGTCTAGAAGAAGAAATTTGATAAATTTGATAAGCTGGACGCTCGAGTCAAACTTGAAGCAAACCAGTCTGAAGCAAGAGGGACAGTGAAGGAGATGGAGGATGGCCTGAATGAGCTCAACAAGTAAGTTAATGAACTAAAAGCTGCTAGCGAAAAAGTGGACCCGGTAAATTGCGAGAAGGCATGGAATATCTGCAGATTTAACGAGAGAAATTGTCCAGTAAAGAAAAGACCAACTGAAGGCAAGAGACTCTCTTATGTTCTTATGTTTGATGTTTTCTTTTTTGTAATTTGTATTTGTATTTTTTTTTCCACAAATCACATTCGTGTGAAACCCAACTGCTTATCAACCTCGCAAATCTTGCTAGGAAACCTTGATCATGGCAAGCAAAGCGATATCATCCTGCTAGTTTTAGTTTTAGTTTTAGCTTTTGATACTGTCCCACACCAACGCCTCCTACTCAAGCTAAGCCCCTTAATGTTCCTCATCTACATTAACGACATCAGTGTAAACATAAAATCTCACATTCGGCTTTTTGCGGAAGACACGCTCTTATACCCAACCGTGAGCAGTAAAGATGACACCAATACCTTAAAGCAAGACCTTGACAGCCTGGTGGCCTGGACCAAATTATGGTAAATGTCCTTCAGTTGTGACAAATATAAGATCCTGAGGGTCTTTCGGTCGAGAAACCCAATCGTTCATCAGTATACAATGAATGGAACTTCCTTGGACTCTGTATCTCATCATACTTAATTGGGAGTCGAGCTGTCCTCCAATTTAAATTGGAGTTTTCATATAGAAACCATTATAGGGAAGGCTAACCGGTCCCTTGGTGTCATCAGACGAACCTTTATTCCTGTCCAGAGAATGTTAAAAGTCAGGCCTAGCTTACTCTCGTTCGTCCTTTTCTGGAATACGCCTGCAGCGTGTGGGACCCACATACTCAAAAGCATTGCCACGATATTGAAGGAGTACAACGGCGAGCCGCCAGACTTGTAAAAAACTGCTACGAGCGAGAACCCGGTACAGTCACTAATATCCTGAACGATTTGAACTGGCCCTCACTAGAACTGAGGCGCAAACAAAATTGAAGCAGTCACAACCATGTTACAAAATAGTGAACAATAAAATCAGGGTCAATATTCTGGAATACATTGCACGCCCAACCCGTCTAACACGCTCTTACCATAGCAGCAAGTTTATAAACATTAGTAGTAGCAGCAATACCTATAAGTAGAGTTTTTTTAACTAGAACTCTGAAAGAATGGAACAGTTCACCGCCTTTTTATTAGATCAGACTTTTGTGGAGGCATTTAAATCTGCTCTCACTAATTATTTTAACCTCTCTTATTGATTTTATACATCATTTCATTTTATTATTTATTTATTTGTTGTTGTTGTGTTGTTTTTTGTTTTTTTCACATTCACAGTGATGGGAAACGTTTGTGAATTCATGATAACATTTTAATAAATAAGTAATTTATGAGTTGATATTGTAATGTAATGTAATGTGAAATGAAAGAAGATTAATAAAAAATTGGAAAAAAAAATCAATTACCAGGCAAAATTTAGACACAAAGACACAAGTAAGTACAACTCGGGAAAAAAACCACCAAAGAACTGCAGACAAATGCAAATAGCAAATTCTAACAACAACAAAACAGAATAAAACAACCAACAGTAGTAAATTTTCAAAGCCGCAAAGGCCAGCAGTTACTTTGGTCAAAACAGAGGGACACCAGTTTAACCAGCAAACTTTCGACACAAGCAGTGAACAAGCAAGCAAAGTTAACACACTGTGACAGCGTTAAAGTTCGCAAAATGTACCCCCAAACAGTCAAGAAGCCAAGAAACCACACGCGATTCAAAAAAGTATCTTCGGATTCAAAAGGATTGATGAGCGAAATGGCTCGTTACATCAACACAAATCAACTATCGTATCAAACTTCTGTTATTCATGAATTATACCACCTCTTCCGTTTTACAAATGCTGAGCAGAAGCCTGTATTAGCCCTTTCTTTTTTTAACTTCGATGGCTTCTTCACGCTAGAAATTTTCCTATGATTTTATACTTTAACTGTCCTGTTAAAGTTTTCTGTTTGTTTGTTTGTTTTTTAAAGCCATTGTGGATACGTGTGCGTATAAAAGGTGTGCAATAATTAATCAAATAGCAAAATTAATATAGTTTTCGTCAGTTAACTTAATATGTTATGTTAAAAAGGTAAAATAAATAAAAGTTACTGATTTTTCATGTATAAGGGTAAAGTTAATTTAAACTTTTGTAAATTGCAATTTTGCTACTTTTTTTTCTAGTGCTATACAATTTCTGTAAATTTTGCCTTTGTATGTAAATATGAAGTAAAGTTAAGGTGGCGAGACTGGATTTTTAGGGGGATACCTCCCATGTTTGAGCATTAATTACGTCGCCATAAGTAAAGATATGGAAAAAAAGATTACCACATGCAACTGTTCTAAATTTGCACGTGCATATGAAACTTGAAAACAATGCCAGTGAATAATGAGGACGCTCTCTTGTAAACACGAAATCTGGGGGAGAAATTGGTCATATTTGAGGTCCTATTTGGAAGCCTTCTCTGTTTTCAATGTTCTTGAAACTTGCAGAGTATATTTATTGACAATTGATCTCGGGATTGTCAAATTTATAAAAACATTTATCGAGCAGTTTTGTGAAAAAAGCGAAATTTGTAGGCGTGGACCAAATTAACTGCAAAAACTGTAACAAAAGCAGCTGAATGCAAGTTAATAAAATCCTTCTTACTCGCGATCGCCCAGGGCAATTCCACTCATTTTTGGAGGAGGTTTCAATGGAATCAAACCACTATGAGATGAAGCCGCGTTTCCAAAGCTTTTCATTTTCTTTAAAGAATAGCTAATTGTGTGGATAGCATGCTATTTCTGTTTTTATGATGCTTAAAACTTCGTTTCAAAATATTTCGAAAACGCTCTCACAGAATTTGCTCAAACTTTGCAATAACTGAGGCTATTATGGCAGGTACATACTCCCTTAAGCGATTTCTCAAAAAAAAAAAAAAAAACGCCTGGTACAGAGAAACACAAAGATAAATAAGATGAAGACCTACATGTGGCAGCAACGACAAAGTCCTTTTTGATTGCAGCTGGTTGGGTTGCTCCTGAGGAGAAAGTGAGGAAGTATTGTGTACCTGCACCTACACAAGGAAAGATGAGAGCAATCATTGAGATAGTTGCTAATCAGACCAGTTGGTATTATTCCTGCAGTTTTAATTCACCTGTACCAACAAAAGTGGTTTCCTTGTGTTTATCGAACACGTATACCACCACGGGAGAGGAGAGAGCCATGGCTGAAGCATTTCAGGGTATCTTGAAGGATGGGGCCAACGCATTTTGTTCGGCGAATTTTGCTATAATTTGCCCTGGCTTACTTGAAACTCTTAACACGTTATCGCTTGTCGGGTTTTGAAAATTGCACTATTTCTGTCAACAAGGGAAAGTACCGCGTTGGATTCGGCATGTGATAAAATGTGCACTGGACTGGATTGGCAAGACATGTACTGCATTAATAAAACATGGTTTAAAATTATATGGAGTGACAAAACATGGATTAATAAAGCATGAAATGATAAAACGTCGCCAAAAGGCGATTTTTAACTGGGCTGCCAAGGGGCTAGCTTTTTTTTTAGGGGAGGGGGCGGCTATACACACTCAGGCTTCCATAAAACCCTGTCGCCGACCATTGCGTGGCATACAATTTCATATAGTAACTTTTTAAATTCCATCATTATGAATAAAAATAAACAAGTTAGCCATTCTAAGCAGGAAATGTTTTGGCTTATTTTCACGCACCCCTCCCCCAATCCCTCTGTCCCCCAAAATATAGCGTGACACTGATAACGTGACTAATTTGAGGTAACCGGAAATTCCAAAAATTATTGTCGTTCTAGAAGTATAAATGCGACAGGGTAAGGGGTAAGCTACTCGCCACTGGGCTGATTTACACCAGACAGAAACATCGTATTGTATGAAAACCAGAAGTTTACTAAACCAGACAGCCAACTGCCTATTGATCCCGATCCACGGACCTCACGTCACGGACTACGCTGAGGCTTTAAGTAATGATCCAGGTGAGGTGGATAGCAGTTTCTTTTGTTATGCGGCAACGGTGCTTTCCCCACATAGGAATGTTCTCATTTTTACACAGAGAATGCATAAACCTACATGAAGGCCGTTTAAGCAATAAAATGCATTAACACTCCACTTTGAAAGTTTTTTTTTTTGTTTTAAAAGATTTTGACCAATCACAAGTCTAGAGTTGAAAACAATAGCCAAGAAAAGTTTACAATTTTATATGTTCCCCACATAGGATTTCTTTGTTATTCAAACTGAGACCAGATTTTGTTATATGGAAGATGGTTGGAAAGTAAGGATGAATATATATATGTACTGCTTTATGAAGTTTTGTTAACTTTTGCTGTTTAAGCCAAACAGAAGTAAGTACCTTTTTTGCATTCCAACATGTTCGTTGCCGTTGTTGCTATCGTTCTTATCTGGACCGTTTCTTAAATAGACGTTCCTAATTTGCGGTCTACAGCCGGTCTATATGAAAACGACATTATTTTTTTCCACGAGATAAAAAATGCAGTTTTAATATTTTCCCCTTGGTATTTTTCTCTAACTTAAAGGAATAAAATCCTTTGCATTTTGTGATCTAAAAAAAAAAAAGATTTCTCGCTCGCATGTTGCTTTCCTCAGCACGCATTTTAAACAGATGAAACGATCGATAATATTAAAAATTCGCTCGACTTCGCTGTTTGTCTCACCCATGACTAACTTTTCTTTATTGCAGAAAATTATGCCGCTTTATAACTCCTCCGAAGTTTTTGTGCCAGCTAAACAATATGGAAACACTATCCACAGTCCTTGGATATTAAAAAGACTGAACGTAACGCACTGTGCCCTTGTTTACTTCTGATCTAGCCCGTGAACCGGCGTTTGATCGAGCAGGGAACTGGGGAGAGGGAAAAGTGAAAAGGCCTGTAGACAAACATTTGGGACCACCGTTTCACGGCACCCGCTGTGCATCAGATCCTGATGCAATCTCCTGTTGGCAAGAACACTGACTGTTGACAGGTCCAACTGACATCGGCTTTTCGGTCGGCACGTAGCACGCAATTTGATCACAAAGTGGCAATAACAAAACAGTCCAAAAACTGTTAAGCTTATTCCGGCAAAAGCTATTACCAAGGCATGAACCACGCGCTCCAGTCAAAAGACTCGCACTATCTTGAGAAAAAGACTAAGCTGGAGTTTACTGAGACACAATGCAATTCTCCAGTTGTATCTTTGTCCCTTGTCTTGGGAGCTTCACGTTCTTGAGAAGTCACGATTGTATCTCTACCATTCGCAATCCAAGTTAGCTCCGCCATTGCATTGCAGGGGCTTAGAAACTGAACTAGCACGACAAACGGCCGGGGGCGCACAACTTAAGCAGCTTAAATTGGAGAAGCTTTCTCCTTGCTCAAGTAGAAATCTTGAGGATTCAAATGCTTGCGCTAGTACAACGCTGTCTTAACCACTGTCAACCAGTAAGGTCTTATTTCTTGAAACGCCAAGGACCGGCACTGTATTAATTCTCTCAGCGGAGATCAACGACTTTTTGCAAAATCGACAATGAGGCTTGTGCTCCATTTCACTCTGTTTTCAGATGGAGCAAAACACCGTTCATTTCCCGTTAATTTTCCCACTCGCGAAATTGATTGACAGATAACGATCTTACTGACAGATGATGGAAAGGATAATACAAAGAGGGCGGAATAGCGGCCTCAAATGTTTGTCTACAGCCTCTCTCTCCCCTCCTTTCCCTTCCCATTCCTCGCTATTTTTCCCCAAACAGAGAGCCTGTTCACAGACTAATTCTGATCACATGTGCACGAACTCTCTTTCAAAGCGATTTATCTCAGTGCACAATAATTCACCCTTACATTAACTAGTCAAGCACCTTATAATTCATTCATATTATACTGTTTTTTCCCCTCACATTTAAAACGTTCATTCGCATTCAAAACACCTTTACGAAAATAAGGGTCGTGTAAGGTCTGTAATATAAGTCATGTGTATTATGTTTCGAGATAAATCGATAATAGGCTTTATTAAGTTCCCATTTTGCGGTGACTTCAGTTTACATCTCCATGAAATGGTACGTATGGCAGGAAACTTTACGCGAGCTGTGAACTTTCAAAGGTTTATCGAAATTCGCTAATGCTGACATCAAAAAATCGTGTTTGCTCAATGGGCGTCCATACAGAATTGAGGAGAAGCAAAATAAATGATAACAAGATCATGTACAAATTTAACGATAAAAGCTTTGTGAAGCTACCACATGTCCCGGTGAAGTTTGAACTTGTGTGCAAAATTTTCAAAGTTCTTGTTCCTATTCTTCTTCCGAAATTTAGACCTCCAATTGCAAAGGAAATATTAAAAGGAAAAGCCAGTTTTCTAACACGGCAAAGTTGTTACTTCCCTAGCTCGATCATGGACGTCCATTTCTCAACATTAGGATTCATCTGACTTTCCATCGGCAACTGAGTTGTTTGCTTTAATTTAGTACAACAACTTACAATAAAGTCTTCGGCCATAGTGTCGTCAATTGGTGTAACAATTTGCTTATAAATTGTGCTCATTAATTGCTCATGTACTGCATCTTTAATTCTATCTTTGAGTTTACGAAACGGCTCGTTCCAAAACTGACGCTCACAGTCATCTTTTGGTGTGAACCTACCGTGAACGGCTTTTGGTTTGTATGCAAGGTGAGCATTTCTCTGATTCGGTTTCTCATCGCCAACATCGCCAACATCATCAATTGGCTTAAACTCGAATAGTGACAAAACTTATAAAGGGACTCCTATGATCAAATCGATTCAAACAACGCAAATAGCCTTCTTGATTCGTAACGCCTTCTGGGTTTTCTGGGGGAGTATGGGCGAAATACAAAAAATCTTTGTGCAAGGGTCCGTGCAAGGGAAAATCGTGTGAAACCACTTGTGAGAACATCGTGAGAACATCGTTCCTCGGTACCAGACCTCGTGTCCCCCCCCCCCCCCCCCACGGGGGTACGTTATTCTGCACAGACGACCGAAAACCGAAGTTATAACTGGACGTGCCCCATCGGGGCAGCTCAGTAATAAAACATGGAGTGATAAAATAGGGATTAATTAATAAGAAAACATGGAGTGATATAACAAAGATTTATGACCAAGTAAGAAAAAGGTTTTTTTCCTAGGTTTCATAGGATCGGAATATGACAAACATGAATTAGGTACAGTGATGTTCCAGTAGCTCCTGCTTTCTGTCACGCAACGTTTCTGGTCGGAAATGAAATAAAATAAGGCTAGTTATAGTTTAACTTACGTTTTCTCAAAAGGGTCACTTTTGCTTGCCAACAACAAAAGTATTTCGTATAAAATAGATAGTTCATTAATTATTCAAACTGCCAAAATTAGTGTTGTCTTTTGACCATGTATCGCGCGCGCGCGCGCGCGCGCGAGAGAGAGACAGTCACAGGAAATTGCACCATCAACGTCATCTCCTCGTCCAATCAACGTGGTCAAGAGCCATAATAGGACCTCTGTCCTATTATGGCTCTTGACGTGGTAGAAATTGCTTACCAAATGGACCTTTGTTCGAAGTTTCGCGCCAAATGTCCTAGATGTTCTTGGTCAAGATGGCAGCATCTTTGAAGGTGCCATCTTTGGTCAAGAGGTCAAAACTAGGAACGTCGTTTCCAGAATTGGAATGGCGTGACATCGCAATTTAAGGGGAGCCAACAACGGTTCGAAAAAGAAGTGGGCATCCTGAACAGAGTATAAGAGATTCTGGATATAAGAGATTGAGATTCTGTGAGGATCGATACTCAATTATGATCTAAAATCTGGAGACTCTCCGTGTCGTATCGGGAGAGTTGGCTTTTTTGGAACTCTTTAAATAGTCCCTTTAGGTCATAGATATTTTTTAGTAGTGGGCTTTGTTATTGAAGTCGCATACAGCATTTGCATGTTAGCTTAACATGAAACTTAAGTTATCCACTTTATTTGATCACATACTTGTTCAAACTTACCTGCGAGATTTACGGTAGAGTACGCGTTGACAGGCAGGGAAAAG
Source organism: Porites divaricata (assembly GCA_038088405.1). Lineage (NCBI taxonomy): Eukaryota > Metazoa > Cnidaria > Anthozoa > Scleractinia > Poritidae > Porites > Porites divaricata. The sequence goes on along the minus strand of JBBMOI010000010.1, from coordinate 266,924 downwards.
ATGGGAACAATTATTTACAGAGAACATTTCGTCCTTGGAAAAAAAGTAGACCCCCATTATCAAACATTCTCGGATCCGCCCCTGATTTAAATTTTTGGTACATGGGACAATTTCGATTTTAGAGAACTAAATTTAAGTGTCACAATAACATTTTTTATCTTGATTTTGTACAATATGATTCACGGCAAGAGAGGTTGTTTTTCTTGTTTTAAAATTGCACCAGTCAAGTTTTTAATTCTTGGATCCACATCCGCGTTAAAATTTATGAGTACACAGGACAAAATTCGCCATTTGAAAACCATTTCTCTGGAGTCACAAGAACACGTTTATAATTCATGGTGAGAAAGGTTGTCTTTCTTGTTTTAAGAAGTTAAGAATTGTCATTTTAAAACGGGCGTCGATAAAACCCGGAACACGGAACATTCCGGAACATGCCGGAACATCCCGGAACATGAAAAAATAAAATAATTTTCATGAAAAAAAAAAATAAATAAATAAAATAATAATTATAAAATAATTTTTGTAAAAATAAATAATAACAAAATAAAAACAACAACAAAAACGAGAAATAAAGAACAAAAAAGAAATAAAGAAAAGGAAACTGGTATCATCTCCGAGTATGAAAAACCAATATTTTGTAGCAATTAATTTGATGGGCGATTGAGGGTCCATGCAAATGACAGTAATGAGTGAAGGCTTGCTTCTAAATTCGAACTATATTAAAATGGGTCGCGAGAAGAGGGGGTGGGGGTTCAAGGTTTCCTCAGACAGCTAAATTGTCTTAGTAATTTTGTATCTAGGATTTACCTTAATTAATTAGCCTATTATTTATTTTGTATTGTCACTGAAAAGCCCCTATGGGGAGTTGTCTTGTATTGGTGTAAGTATTGTATTGTATTGTATTGTACCTCTTGTAATTGTTTGCCATGTGTATTGTTTGTATTGTCACTGAAAAGCCCCTATGGGGAGTTGTCAATAAAGTATTGTATTGTATTGTACCTCTTGTAATTGTTTGCCATGTGGTTTAACAGTTATCCATTTACGGCCTTGCGACCGTAAATAAGAAGAGCTTAGGGGCTCACATTCGCCGTAAATAGTAAATAGTTGCGGTGGCACTGGTAGCACAGTGGTACTTTCTAACTGTTATCAGTTAACCTGAATTTTAGCCGTCTCCCGAGTTGCAAGTTGAGGACTGGCGATCACCGCTGTCAAAGTGATTTGGGTATCCTCTGACGACAAAACTCGTGAGGACGAAGTTACTTGAGAGATTTAGACCCGTAGCCCGCAAGGGTCAACAGCCCATGAGGAGAAGCCGAATGGGCTATTGACCCGTAGCCCTTAAGGGCGAAGGGTCTAATTGTTTTAGTATCACCCAACTAGTCGGACAGAAAAGATGATAATAAAGTTAGCAAATGCAAGTTGAAAAAGTATTTATTTGGGAATAAAACGAAAGAAAGCGTCACGCTCGATTGCGCCAAATTTGCATAAACGTACATAATTATCACGTTTTTGAAGCGCGTGATACAAAAGCGCAGCTTTTTGAAACTTCCATTCATTCATTCAGCTGTGAAGTTGGTGAAAATCCAGCCACAACTGTTCATAGGAAAAAAAACGTCTTTAAAATAGTGCAGTGACCCATAATACTTTTATGAACTGAAAGGAAAGCTCAAGTGAACTAGTTAGCGATTGGTAATGGGGCCAAGTTTTCAACAGTTTGTCGATTTTTATTTCATCGCATGTAGTTGTTGTTTACGATGGAAACAGAGCAGCCATGGGAGCTAAAAGAGTGTGGCATTCCACAAAACGCGAAGTGGTCGCCATTGTTTCGCTAGGGTTTCAAAACCGGCGAATTCCGCTACTCGAGGACTATTAATTACTATTAGTATCACCCAACTAGTGGAATAATGCAAATCCTGCATTTTAATTGGCTACGCTACTAGAGGACTACATGACGAAGGAGTGCCGAGCAAAAACTATAGCCAGTTAGTCGCCGGGATATGCTGGGGCATTCCGAAAACGCGTGGAATACGTCGGAAGAAAGTAAAACGCTGCGTATTCACAAGCCGACAAAATCGCGAAGAAAGAAAAAAAAATTTCAACACGAGTCCGCTGGGGTGAATCAGAGGACCATTGGTTTTTATACCAGCGCTTGAAATTGTGAAGTGTCACCCTCGCTTAATAACGTTATCTTAGGGACCGGTCATTATTTATGTGGGGGTGGGGGGATTTTTTTTTTTTAGCATGGAAGAAAAAACGTGACCCACCCGTTTAAGCCCATTAGTTAATTCTTGACCCACCCCCATATAACTTTATATAAGAGGTGACCCACCCCCAACCCCCTTCAATCTATACCACTATAAGGAGTTCCTGTTCACTGAACGAAATCAGCATATCTTGTGGACCAGTGTCCTACTCTGCGGCCACTTCTTGTTGATGTGCCTTCTTGTATTGTTACAGTATGACCGTCATTATCTTATTCACTTTCGCTTTCACTTTCATCACACAAAACAAGGTCATTGTCATTGTCACTGTCACTCTCATCACTGTCCTCACCAACACTGACGCTTGAAGGAAATGTAGATTCCTTTGAAGTTTCATAATAGTGTACTGTGATTCACTTGATTCTGTCGATTTTCTTTCCGTTCTTGCTAAGTTTATTATGCTCAATGTATTTGTCCAACTCAGGGACTTTTAGAGTGTCAAGCTCCCCCTTCTCTACAAGTCTTTTCCAGTCATAGCAATGTACATCTTTTAAGGCTCGAAATTGCTTTTCTTTTCTTCGCAAAGAGCATACGGATCTCATTGACACTTGGGTTGGATTGCTACATGTGACATCAGAAACCCATAAGGGGTTGAAATGTGTAACTCTCATATGTTTGCTTTGTCCGATGCTCGTGATTATTCATTTTAGAAAGTACCATATTTGGAACGAGAAGAAGAGATAACTGACCAATCAAACTTCGTAAACAACGTGACGTAATTTTCCTTCAGATTCCCGCGCCCGCTTAAAAAAATGGCCGGCAAACGGGGGAAAAACTCCCGAAAGCCGAGAAAGCTTTCAAAGGTTGAAACCGGGAATATTACCGAAACACTGAACAGGATATTATTGCCTTACCACCCGGGCCAAACGTAACATTATGAAAGCTATTGACGGCCTCGCAACTTCTTGAAGTTGTCACTTCAAAAAACGATGCCTCGTTGACCCTCTGTACAGTATTAAAACTTATACTGCAAATAGGCTTTTAAAATTCTTATGTTAGAAGTCTAGAATAAACAGTGAAAAATATTTTCGAATAAAATTCATTAGCTGCGTATCGAAAGTGTCCAAAACCTGAACCTGAGATCTTCGCAAAGAGTGATGCTTGTAATGAATGTGAGAAGCATTTTAAAAGCTTAAATTAAACTTACATGTTGTAGTCACGATCGTGTTTTGAGCTAATTTTATGAATGAACAAACTCAAATTAATAGACAGAGAAACCGTTTCTTGAAATTTTTTATTCAAAGTCCAAAAAGTTAATCCTCTAAAGCAATTCGGAAAACACTATCTGGATTGTGGATCTGTTCACGCAAGTGAGATCGGCTAAGCACATGGCAAAGTTCAACACAAAATCCATCTCAAATCAGGGCACATTTTGTAATTTTTCTTTAGCGCCGAAGAGAAAAATTTATAAAACGTCTATGAAACATTTAAAAATACATAAATTCCGTTTCAAAAACGTAATTGTCTTGGCCGTAGAGTGCAAAATGTACCTGAAAATTCAGCAAAATCTTCACTGACTTGGCTGCATTTCAAACCAGCCCATGGGCTCCGCCGTGAAGAAAACAAGGTTGAATTCCTCGAAGGACGATTTCTTGATGAAAAGCTTCCCTTTCTCCACAAAAAGAAAGCTGAGCATTCTTTTAAACTTTCTCTTCCCATTTTTTGTCTTTTAACGGGGTATTTTTAACCGTGAAATGCAGAACTCTTGTCTTAAAACATCTGCATGGTGATCGCTCAGCAGCCATTTTGTTGAAAATGGATATCCGTCACTAAGATTTCCAAATATGGTCAAAATGAATATTCACAAGCATTGAACGCGAGTTACACGTTTCAACCCGTTATTAGTTTCTGGTGACATCCAATTGTGTTTATTGCATTAGAATTTATTTAGATCTTCCACATGAATTTTAGTGAGTGTGATTCTTTACAAAACATACAATGACCCACCCCCAATCATTCTGGAATTCTCCTTTGGCCCACCCCTTTTCTCTAAAAAAAATAGCCCTGGCCCACCCCATGATTTTTCCCCTCCACCCTCCCCCCCCCCCCCCCCCCACATAAATAATGACCGGTCCCTTACGTTACTTTTTGTCGTTGCTGTTTTTAGTTTCACGAGAGTGTTGTCAGCGAACTTGCATCTTAGAACAAAAATTATAATTGAAAAGTTGACTCATTGGCTCATTGGAATCAACAGTTTACTACTCCTGAAAAGTGAGCAGGGACAAGAAGTCATGTATTTGCTAGCCTGAGTAGCAAGCGTTTCCGTTTGGTTTCAGAGCAAACAACGAGGAACGAGAGTCAAAGACCGCGCAAAAAATGGCGCAAGTGAAAGAGCAGGAAGGAGGTGGGGAAGAACAAAAGGTTACCCTCCCCTCTCCACTCTTTTACTTTTTGGCTCTCGTTTTATTTCTCCCCTGTGTCAAAACCGAAAATGCCCTTCCTCGGTCTTTCTTTGCTCCGAAACCAAACGAAAACGCTTGCTACCCAGGCTATGTATTTGCTTAATTTGACTTTATTTTATTTTATTAATCAGCATCTCCCCATGTTTTATTAATCCATGTTTTCAGTAATCTATGTGTTATCACTCCATGTTTTCAGTAATCCATGTTTTCAGTAATCTTGTTTTATCACTCCATGTTCTATTGATCCATTTTTATTAATCCAGTCCAGTATATCTTTTATCACATGCCCGGTACCACTCTATCTTGCCCTCCCCCCAGGAGAGCTTCACTCCCGGTCTCCCTACCCCCTAGATTTAAGTGCTTCCCTGCCAACAAACTTTTTGCCCATTTACTATCTTCTGTGGAATTTTTCTGTTCGGTTAACTGCAAAGAACTGCACTGAATGCATAAGCTTCTACCAATCGAAGACTTTATTTGCTTAATTATTATTGTGATTTGGCTAAAGTACATGACTTTCGAGAACCATGGAATTTTGAGATATTAATAGACAGTGAACAGTGTAATTAATAGCGGAGCTCCACGCGGAGCCCCATAGCTAAGAAAATGTGGTAATCTACCCCTCCAAGAAAATTTGGTTATTACGTGACAGTACACCGACCGACCGTCCGTGCGCACCACAGGCATACCAAAGTAAAATAACTCAATCAACAAGTATGGCAACCCAAATGCAACTCAAGGTTTTATTTGGAAGGAAATCACATGGCCGCCTGGACTTTAGAAAGAAAAAACAAGAAACAAGGCCGTGTCTTTTTCGGCGTTACTTTTTATGTTTATACTAACGTGGATAACAGAGGAAGAGCTAAAGCGAGTTATTGAAAACAAAGGAGACGAATTTCGTAGGAAGAAAAACATGGAAATTCAAAGCCGCGGTGAGAAAATGATAAATGCTAGCGGCCAGCAAAGTGAAAACGAGTGGCAGTTAAAAATAAAAGCGAACGTGAACACAGCAAACAGAATATTGGGTAAGCACATGCGACAATTTCTCCTTAAAAATAATGTGTAACTAGGACGTTTGACGTTTAGTCGTGCAAAACAACGGCAAGGGAAAAAGAAAAAAGCGTCCTGCACGTGCAAATTTGTTTTTTAGCTCATGGATGACGTAGTCATGCCATGGGCCTTTGGAGGCACTCGAATGGCACTCGATCACTCACTCACTCGATTTTCATTAATTTATTCATTAAGTCAGATTAAACACTTTACTCTTACCTCCCCTACTAAGTATTGCTTTTGTTTCAAGTGCATTTTACGCATATGTTTGGAATATTCTAGAGGGTACTAGTAAGGCGAATCTTTTTTCCCGACACATCAATTATAGAGATCGGTTTTGTTTTTAAAATGGAAATATTCTATTAAGAACACTGATAATATCATCCGCAAGAAATTGACTTAGAATTGTTAAAAGGACATTGAAATAATTGAGCGTGGATCATTGTTGTATATTTGGACGAATTGTGCACATTTGTTCCCGATATTACACTTGATATGGAGAAGATCCGATCAACGGGAGTGTGAAAGAGCTATTGCAGCCTGACGATGGGATTTCGTTCAGCGAAAAGCGAATAAGCCAAACAGCCTTTTAATCACTGCAAAAAAACCTTCCTCGTATTGTTAAAGAGACATTGAGGAGTATCTATTGTAGTTTATTCAGTTATTTGGACGAATCCATCCGACTGTATGTCTTCGTATGCAAATAGGAATGAATTAATGTTGTGTCAACTAGAAGCACAGGTCAGTCTGACAGCTTTTAGAACCAACAAGCGTTATACACACGAGGGGTTTTGCGCCCGGAGTATGCTCCAGGGGCACGCTCCGGGAGCAAAGCTCCTCCGTGTGTACCAACGATTTCATGGGTATACTTCATCCTCGAGAGCAGAATTTCCATCCCACAAAATGCTCCACGATATTTAACCGGTTAAGTATTTGGGAGCAAGCTCCCGGGGCAAATTGAGCGAACTTTAAAACACTCCCTCGTGTGTACTGACACTTTTTGTTGCGCGTCGATTAAAACGGCAAATGTTACACATTAACCAATCAAATTAGGCATTATTCCACCCACAATTCCTTTGGAACCCTTAACTCGTGCTCCCACACCAAGTTTCTTTCGTTTGCTCCCTCGTGTGTACCATAACATGGAGCAAGCTCCCGCAGTATGACCCCTCGTGTGTACAGACCGTTCAAAACGAGCCTGGAGCATGCTCCGGGCGCAAAACCCCTCGTGTGTATCGGCCTTTACGCTATTTTGCTTGAATTCTTAGGTGATCTTTGCCTTAAAGCGGGCTTCTGTTTGTCGGGTGATTCCATTTAGCAGTGCTATTAATGTTTTGTCTACAAGAGATGCTGCGCTGGTATAAACAAGTCTCTAGAACATTCAGATGGAGAAAGGCAATCGGATACTTCGATTGCGTTCTGAAATTACTTGGCTAGGTCAGAGCACGTACTGCTTTGAGCTTAATCCTTTTTATTAAAATAGTTTTTAGGTCGTGTTTATCAAAAGCGCGTTCTAAAGTAGTTCAATTTAGCCATAAACGCCTGTATTCTGTATTTAATATAGCTCGTACTACATATACTAACCGTTACGTACTTATCATATGGAAACATTTATTTAAAAGCATCGCACTTTTAGGAAACCTTCGAGGTTCATTACAATAATTGTTTAAAACCACGGTTTAAAGAAAACTCGTGCTTATGCAAAACTTGGCTATTTTACAAGAAAGTGCACTGTCGTTCCGAAAGTGTTTGATAGTCACATGAGAAAGCAAATTATTTTACAACTAAAAAGCGTTAATAATTGCTTTTAAAAGTGATCTTTGCTTGTAAGTAGATAACAAGTTTCTTGAATATTCATGCCGGTGCGCATGCAATCAGATACTTCAAGCCACGCTGTATTTAGGCAAGTCCGTACACAATGAACCGTTTAAAAAGATTTATATGTTTCTCTTTGATTATTGAACTGTCTTTTCTACACTAATCCAATTCATCCATGAGCTCGCTCCTGGTAGCCTTTGATTGCTAATTAGACGAAAAAGTGTGCTGCACGTGTAATTTTTTTTTTGGCTAATTGTCGTCCCCGTTTAGCATTACACGATTTAATTTTTTTTTTGTTTATAAGTATTATTTACCATAGCTTCGCTTTTAGCCCCCGCTAAATCTATATATTATCAAAAGGGAGTTTGAAACTCCGAATGCTTTATTCTGCAAAGAGTTATTATTACTTACAAATGTACAAAGTTTTAAGAAGAGAAGGCCTCACCTTTTGAAGGTTAAGTTGTATTCCATGCGGCCATGTGTTTATCCAGTTCACGCGAACACCAAAGGCATCTTGATCGAATGCTGTAATGACCAACAATTTATTAGCGAAATGTATGGTTAGGAAAGCCAAACATAGCAAATTAAACGAAAGAATAACACGTTTATTGAGCGCTGTGTTCGGGAATACGAGTCAAACCTGTCACAACTGAACTGAACAAACACAAAAATTCAAGAGCGACATATACGTACCTCTTTAGCCAAACCCAGGATGGCGTTTAAGGAAGACAGTGAATTTTGGTTGAATGGATCGCGCCCCAAGTAATTGTTCACTGTGAGGTGTACGTTGGTGTCTGCCTCCGCCAAATTAAAAGTTTCCACACAATTGTAAATTTAAATAAGGCGCAACTCAGCAACCTCGTGATTATTATATTCGCATTTCCCAGGGGTATTTTCTTATTGGCTCTTAAAACGCACGCGCAGACGAGAGGAGGATCCGGGCACTTCACCGGCGAAAAATGTCTACGCATGCTCTGCAAAAAATGACACGTGATCGATTTCGGGCAATGTCATTGGCTCCAAGGCAAAAATGCCCGCGAAATGTTGTTGAGATGGGTCAAAGAAGCGATGGCAGCTTTTTTTGGCAGTGACGACGTTGCAATTTCTTGCCACTGTAAGAGATCAAAAATTATTTTGGTCGAAGTTTTGACGGAGATGTGTTCTCTAGAGAATATAGCGTCCTGGAACTGACGAAAAATCGCAGGGGCATGGTCTGAATCAGTTTTGTTGACGTTGAGATCGCTGGTTTGCATGTGAAAGACAGGCCGAAAAGGTGGGTAATTTTTACTCTCTTTGTTTACTGCATGTTCCGTGCCACTCGGTACAAAAAGAAATTATAAAGTAGTGGAAGAAAAATTATTGGGCTTTGTTTTGGTATATAAATAAGCTTGTACCGAGTGGCACGGAAGCGACAGTTTTGTTAAATGTGTATCCCGTTTTTGTGTCAAAATTCGACTTTAACATTCGACAACATTCGACTGTTGATCGAAGAGCGTATTACAACGCTACCCAAAATGTTTTTGTTGTTTAGTTCGAGTTTCCTATCACGGATTCAACAAACAAAAGTAGAGGGACAGACATTTTTGGGCTTTGTTTTGTTAATATGACTTAGCTTGTACTTTGTTGCTCGAAAAACTATATTTAGATGCTAAATCTCCGTCTGTTTACACTGTTTATGGCAGAAAAATAAGCTTACGCTTGGTTCAACTTAATCTCGTGTCACTCGGTACAAAAGAAATATTCTTAGCCATTGTCTTGCTGTGTAAATTGGCTTGTGGCTAGTGGATCGAAAGCGGCCGGATTGCAGCAGTTTTCTAAAGTGCGCAGTTCGTAACGTCTTTTTGTCGATCGGTGCACATTTCATTGTTGTTGCACATTATTACAGCTTTGTATGTTACAGAAATTTGAGTTTTATCCGAACTGTCGAATGAGAAAATGTGAGAGTGTTTTCATTAAAATGCTTAGACCGTCTTGGAGCTACAGTTCGATAGGTCCAGCAACATTTTGATCTGTAAAAAAAATTCTGTTTACAATGTGCACAACTGCTTACAATTTTATAATTGAAGGATCGAAGTTTTGATTATTTTGCTCATAAATTTGGCTTGGGATTACTAAAATTTTTACACACAAGGCTTTCAGTGGGGGGTGCTTCTTTGCTTGAAAATTGGATCCTGGAAGGAAAAGAACAGGGTAATTTTTCTGTGAATGCTTTTGTTTTTATATGCATTGTTTTTGGCTTAAATTTTTTGGGAGCCAAGTGATAAAATGAATGACAGAGTTAACATGCTACTAAGTATTCAAAAGCTCTTTCCAAGAAAAAAAAAATCATCAGAAATTAAACTTACAGGAGTGTAAAGCTTGAAGTAAACGTTGAGTCTTAATGAAATTTTCGTTTGATCACGTTGATGAATGCAGTTGTGTAGGATGTACAGTTTCCAATTTTGATCTTCTGTCAGAATTATGAGAGGACACTCACAGATTTCATTCAAACATTATAGTTTCATTGTAATTATCCTTTGTTTCTATTCCTATAAACTTCTCATCAGGTCTACATTTTGCATGAATTTAATGTGATATATATTTGAAGTGGTTGTTGTTTCACAGTGAAGTAGCTTTCACTTTGTTTTTTTGATTTGAAGTTCAGTTTCTTCTTAGTTGTTGGCTAAGGCAGTGTTGAAGTATCTGACATGTTAACATACTTTACTCTTCATTTCTCTTCAGAAAAGATTGATTGATCCTGCATCAAACAAAGTGCAGCCTCACAAACAAGATTTTTTAACGAAAAAATGTGTACTCAAGGAAAGCACATGTCCCTGACAGTGTCAATAAAATTTATTTATGGAGATATCTGGGTTTTTACTCCTTTGTAGCATTTTAGAATATATGCATCACTTTTTTAACCTTCATATACTGAAAAAATATAATCAGTATTTTTTCAACTAACACTTGAATCAAAGTTCTCTTTAAAGACGGCTTTAAAGTTTTGATATTAAAATTGCACCCGTTCTCAATGAAAAGACTGAATGCAGACACTAAAGTTCATTTAGCTCACGTTCAAACTTTTTTTGCAAATTAGATAGTGTTGCTGGAGAAAAAGTATTTTTGCTTTACCTTTTAGGGATAAAAATAATAGTAAAATAACTACCAGGTGTCTAAGCAATTTCAAAGGACCCATAGTGTCTTATTTATCTGCTGCATTGAGCTGTGAACAAAGGCCGTTCTTTCTGGTGACCCTGCTTTTTTCAGAAACATTGTTGTCCTTCGTGATCCGAAGTTGAATCCCGAAAACCGGCCAAATCGCGAGCATCGCAGGAAACGAATCCCATAGGAATAGGTGAAAAAGGATAATAAAAAGTCTAGGCTATTCTAAAAATATCCGATGTGCATTTGCAACTCATATTAAGCCGCAATTAACCTTCTTTCCACTGGAATAAACAAAGTATGGAGGTATTGCCGCCATTTTGAATTTGGCAATGTCACGTGGTCGCGCGACGGCCAATCAGACATTTTTCGCCGGTGAATATAGAACCTTTAAGGTGAACCGGTCAGCTTTTTATTTGCGGTCTAGTATATAAACCAATTGCGTAAGTATAACGTTGCCGTCGCACCAAGTTTAAAAGCAAAAAGGGAGAAACAGACAAAAAGGGGGCGAAAAAAATCCCTTCATTCGAAAGCTTATATATTTTTCTAACGTCAAACTTTTGCACCACATGGTTATCTGTTTGCACCAACGGTGAAAATGATGTTTGAAGTTTGCAGGTCGCGAGCGCTCGACACGACGACTTTGTTTTTACTGGCTTTCTTGCATGCTACTGGTTTGGCAGAAGTAAATTTGGGAGAAGGCGATAACTAAGAAAGGAATAACAATACTTATGATCATGAAAGAAACCAAAATAAAGACGTCATCATTATCATTAACACGAAGACCAGGAAATAAAATTTTAGTCCGTTCAATAATTTTTTTATTATCAGAGAAAACTAGAACTCAAAAGATGAGCGGGATTTAATAACAACTTCGACTTTGATGACTGCAGTCACGACTTTGATGACTGCAGTTTTCAGTGCCGGGAAACTAAACATGCCTATAAATGACTTTCATTCAAGAAAATGCCTATTTAATTCTTTTACATGGTTGTTCTTTGGTTGAAGACTTCAATAATTTCAGACTGTGCGGCTAGGCTGCATCTCATGCAAACACGAAACTTCCAGCTGCTAAATACATGGCGTGAAAAGTTCGACTTCTAAAAGTCCGGCCATCAAACCAGCTTTCGCTCTCTGATACTGAGAATGAAAAAAATAAATAGAGTGGTCAACTTGCAATTGCTGCTAACCTCAACATTACAATTAAGCTTATGTTTCATGGCAATGAACTCAGAAGAGTTTCGTTTCAAAACACGGTAAAACTCACTGGTAAATAAAACTACAAAGCGATTGTGTGTTGTCGTTTTCCAACTAAGCTCGAATCGGTTTTAAGACATGAAGACTGAGAAATTGAAGAACTGATCATGAAAACTAGAACTACAATACACAAGCTTGCAATGATAACTTTTTATGTCTTAGTTTCAGCCGGGTTAAGTGAAAAAAAAAACAGTCAAAAACTTGTTTTCGTGAATGAAAATCAGTTTACCTGAAGCTCTAGCCAAAATTACACACTGAGTTATTATCATCTTACCTTTTCTGAATCTAATCGACTAATTAATAATAATAATAATAGCGGAGCTCCTCGCGCGCGCGAAGCGCGCGCGTGGGCGTAGCCCCATAGCTAACGTAATCTACCCATCCCAGAAAATTTGGTAATCACGTGACCGACCGACCGAGCGAGCGACCGTCCGTCCGCACCACAGGGGAACCAATGTTCAATCTCACACTTTTTAGCTAGTTTAGGAGCCCAGGGAGACTAGGAGAAAACTATCAATGTTGTGATTGACAGCTGTCAAGACGAGGTATCCGCTGACCAGTATCACCTGGCTGTATCGCGGGCTCAGGTGTCGACCCATCCAGGGCGAGTATTTTTTTGAAGTTATCCGCTGACAAGTTACTAGTTTTCAGATGATCGCAGGCTCAATTTTTTTTAAATACATATGAAATATATTGTGTTTATGTCATAATGGCCCAGTACTATTATCATTTTGATTTCAAACTGACCTCGGACGCGAAAATTCAGCCAGTTATTTAAAAATGCAAGAAGGGAAAACAGATGTTTTACAATTTTCTCAGGACAGTCACGCTTTGGTCACGCTCCACGTCCAATTTTTATGCCCTGATTGGTCAAAATTTGACAGGTGAGTTCATGCGGAAAATTCATACAACATCTTGAAACTTGTTTGCTTCAACAGCTGACGGAAGCTGACAGAGTTTTAGTTGCGGTTCCACTAGAGCTTTTGCCCACGGGAAAGTGGGACTTTGCCCAAGGGGAGTACATGTTTTGTGTGTGACCTAAAAAAACAGTGAAAGTACCCACGGGAAATCACTAGGGATACATCAAAGAGAACAAAAGAATAACCCATGACACTCCCGGAGCCAAGTTGTATGGTTTATCTATGGTTTATCTAACCACAAGAGTAGTTCAACCAATCGGGTGGAAGAAAATTGTAAATACCGGAAACCGCAGCGCATGCTGCGCTGAATTCGCGGCAGATACCCTGTCACGTACCTAATTCAAGAGACGCGGCAACAAGCATGGCGAACTTTCGAGGTTCACAGTGAGTATATTTTACACCTCTTTGCTCCAAATACCCTAATTATCTGAGTTCCTTTAGTGGGGCATGGTTTTTTTTTCCGCCAAACGCTACCAGGTCAAAAGTTGACCTTGGGTAATTATTTGCAGTGTAACCGGAAAATATCGCCTGACCGGAAACCCAAGCTGATTCCAACCCAAGCCAATTACCCACTGGGAACCCTCGGGCAGAAGGTAAGTGTAACCGCAACTTTTGTGTCAACTTGTGATGTTTTTAATAACTGTCTTTTTTCACTGGATGTACAAAAGGAAATACAGCTGCTACCAAGAGTCTTCTGTTAACGTTATTCATGGCTGGTTTCTTTATTGAATTTTTGGTTGAGAAATGCGTTGCTTGTCATAGTCGGAAATCCGATTTCGGATGGCATCGTTTTTGTTTTTCACCTTGCTGGATGCGTAAGCGATTCAGGCCTTACTTGATAGCTTTCAGGAGCTGCATCTCGAAATATGGTAAGCCTGAGTTATCATTGTATTTATATCTCTTTTCATGAAGTCGAGCGCAGTTTATGAGGCCAGTTTATGAGGCTAGTTTATGCACGTTTGTATTAAGATTTGAGACACTGATCTGACCTAGTATGAGGTTTGACATAAGCTAACAGAACTCTGAAAAGCCATTAGTCGATATTTCACCGCAAATAACAAGAAAAACCGTTCCGAAGAATATTTAGTTATTATTTTGGCTGTAGAAAGAAAACTTTGAGCGTTTACTTGTCGCGAGTTCATCGTGGAAAACAGCAAACACCGGGACGGCGGCTTAAAATTAAAGTTAATTTTTAAGCTTAAGACTGTAGGATTCTTATAGACACTTAAGTTAAATACTTGTTTTCGTGAATGAAACTTGTTGTCTCTGTAAATGTTCTACCGAATTATATTTCTGATCTTTTATTTATTGTTAGTTGTCTTTTGCAATTTTTATCGCTTTGCCGCCCTTTGCCGTTATTTGTTTACAGTCGTTCATAAACATCGCTTGCAAGAGTACTCAACGTACCGCGCGTATCACACATCGCCGTGACGGTCATAAAACTATCAATAAAAAATAAACACAGTGAATTCTTTATTATGTTGAAACGTAACTCTGTTAAAATTTCTTTGCGAACTTGGTAGGTGATTTTGGAATTGTTTTGAACGGTTTCGCTAAAAGCTCACGCGTGCTTCGATG